>VZTN01011698.1:52862-77466 GCA_013400515.1 Erpornis zantholeuca
GAAAAAGAAAAAAAAAGCAAAAAAAAAAAAGCTAAACAATAAACATACTACTCTACTGGAACACGTTTCTTTTGTACGTGTTTTATATATATATTTTTTTAACAAATACTAAGTATAAATTTCTGGGAGATATATATTCTTATCATAATAAAATAATTTTAAATGGCGTGACTATACACAAACTTCTAAGAGAACACTTTCTCTTAGAAATAACTATTCACCTAAATTTCACAGATGTGAGTCAACATATCTGCTAGGTATCCTTGTACAAAAATATTCATTTATGGTGATAGAAATAACATTAAGGTTGTAGATGTTAGTAGTTTGTATGTTTTTAATGATAAAGTTTATTAGTGAAATGATGTTGCTTGGTAATGTTGCTTGATGTTGTGCTTATGTCCTATTCTGTGACGTCACCTAGCTTTATATATAAGGTGATTCAAAACTTTGAAGTGGATATGTAGGGTTTAATTGTACAAGGAATCTTCTAAATAAAAATACATACACTTCAAAATTATTTAGTTATTACAATCCAATTAATTTTGATAGAAATCACCTGTACGAAGGACTTCTGAAAACTTGTATTTTTTCTTTTTTATTCAAGTATTTTAAAATGAATAAAGGTATTAACAATAATCCATGATATTTTTTAGTGTTCACAAACAAGTCACCTTCTTCTCACCCATTCTAGTTTAGTGACAAAATTGCTATAGTGTGTGCATCAATACAATAAAGGAGTAGCAGAGGGAGAAATTGGTCTGTAAATCTCATTAATTCTGTGATTAGCACAAAGAGAAATTATCCACATGCTGAAGCACAACATTATTCTCTTACAGAAGGACAGGAAGGGTGAGCTGCTGTTTGGTATGCAGTATGTTAAATCCATTTCAGTAAACCATGTGTGCAACATTACTCAAAATTTCTTTTGTGGAAAAGATCTACATCATGATGACATTATTCAGCTTTTATCTTGTTCAGCTCACAGACACTGACACATCAAGAATCCCATCTTCCATCTCTTTGTTATATTAAAAATAATAAAAGTAAAAGTTATTATTTCAGCAATAAGCTCAAGTTCTTTCTTGCAAAATATAATTTGAAATGGGCAAATATTTATTGTGTTGGATAAACGTCAGTGAATCCAGTAGTCACAAAGCTCCTTTGTATTGTTTCTAGAGCATTTATTAGAAAAGAGTAAGAATGTTAGAGGCATGAATTCTTAAAAATACAGCTTAAATCAAAATGGAGGTGTGCAGTCTTAATTGCCAGCATTTTGATAGAGGTTTTTGTCTTACATTTTGTTTATTTAAACTTCTGCAATTTCAAAGAACCTCGAGCCAATGTTTTAAGGAATACATAAACCTCAGCAAAATGTTTCATGCAGTGTTGTAGAGTTAATTGTCTGGTGGTCTAGGAAGAATATTTGGTTGGTCTATGCACAACATGTCGACAAAGCTTCTCTCAAATCTATTATTTTTGTACTCAAGAAAGAAGGTGAGAATGTATTAAGAAAATAGGAAGGCCTATGGGCAAAAGCCATCAATAGTGATTGCCGATTTTTTCCTACTTGCTGTACCAGCAGAACTGGGCCACAATTTCAGCCCGAGTACTGGACAGAACCTGGTGCAGATTTTTCCTTGGGGACAGTGAGGCAGAGCAGCCTGGCATCTGTATCTTCAGAGAGCAACGTATCAGGCATCCTAAGAGCAGGCAACTCTGGTGGGAATGACTGCCACAGTGCAAAAAGCCATAATTCCCAGATGGCCATACGAAGGCCAGGGAAATCATGGCAGTGGTGTCTTGATTGGTGATGGCAATGCCCTTCTCTGAGTCACAGAGGCTGCAGACATGGGGTTACCTGCAGCAAGTGCCATGGAAATATGTGCATGAGCCAAGGTAACAGCTGCACTAACATGGGAGCAGGATCCAAGCCAGAGCTCTGACAGCTGCCAAGGTTTTGACATATACCATGTTTGAGGAGTGTAGTGCTGAGTAATCACTTCTTAGCACCCACTTCAGTGGCAATGGCAACTGACATTGAAATGGATCCGACACAATTGAAAAGCTTGATCACTGTTGCATGTTTATTAAAAGAGAACTGTCCACTTACTAATGGTTAAGTGTGTTTGGGTGTTGGGGTTAATGTGTAGCAGATCCAATGTGAATGTGCTGTGGCCACCACCAAACATTATCCCACTGAGGATATATGATGAAGAATTTCCAGATATTTCAGATTGTCTGGGGAAGAGTGCTTATAAAGCAAGCTGAATTCAGCAGGGGGGTGGGAGTTCTTGAGACTGCAAAGACAGAGTAATTACAGCAATAAACAAATAGGAAGCTGAGAATCTTCCCTCTGACATTGATACCTAGAGAATGAATACCTAACGAAAAATTCTTACATGGAAGCTTTTTGTCTTACTTTTCTTCCCACCCACCTTCTTCACATTAAACATCTCTGTGATTTTGCTTACAAACTACAGCATTAAATCTCCATTCATATGTTACTAAGGAAATGCATTTATTTTAATATAGAAGACTTAATTCCCACGGAAAGTAATGCTTTAAAAAAAATTAGGCAATGGACTATGTCAGAATAGGCCATGACATAGATAGCAAAGTTGTCCTAATGGACTTACTATTGCTCTGAATTCTTGCTTGCAGCAGAATAGAGGATTGACAAAGTTAATCTCTTACTTCCATAATGGAAGTAACAGGTGGGGAAGTGACACAAACT
This sequence comes from Erpornis zantholeuca, assembly GCA_013400515.1. Lineage (NCBI taxonomy): Eukaryota > Metazoa > Chordata > Aves > Passeriformes > Timaliidae > Erpornis > Erpornis zantholeuca. The sequence continues at coordinate 55,597 of VZTN01011698.1, forward strand.
CCTTTTAAGAGAGGTGGAAGTTGAGGTTTTACAGAGAAATATACAAATATATTTTCCAAGAAACTCTATGGGACTTTGATCTTAGAAACTGAATTGGAAGGATAACACATTTCAGTTAGGAGTAGGGCACCAAGGGCAATCAGACACATGTGTAAGAAGATTCAGAGATGTGGAATAAATTTCAAAACAAATATTCAGAATTTTTACAAAGAAAAAGGAGTTACGAGTTACAAGTTACAAGAACTATCCCAAGGTAATTATGAACCAAACTTTATAAAGGATGCAAATTCCTTGGGAAAAATAGGTGTTTGGATCAGTTCACTAGCTATTGGTATTATATATAATACATGGGCAACAGGCAGGAAATTAACAAAGAGAATCTCACCAAACTGTAAGTTAGCAAAGATATGAAAGTCTCACCCTTTGTGCTGTAGTGTTGTGTATGTACAAGACTAGACTGGCAGAGCAGACAATGAATCTGGATTTTAGGAAGAGTGCTTCAAGAAACTTGATTTCCTGTGGAACACAATTTTTTTAAACTACAAAAGTGTAATATCTAGGACCAAGGATTTGTTCTTATTCCTGCTTGGGCTTTGTCAATCTAAGATCTTAAGCTGTCTAATTACTACAGAAAAAGCTTAATTAACAATACAACTAATTTTGGTTGCTTGCTTGCTTGGCTTTGGCCAAGCATTTTTGCCAGACACATCCCATCACCAATGATTTCGAGGCAATGCTCACATGGGTATGGAACTTTAAATGACATAAATATTAATTAGGATGCAGGTATGGTTTGCATGGAAGACCTTCTTTCTCAAAAGAGTACATGAAAGCTTAAGAACAGTCAGGGCTGTGATCGAGGTGAAACCCTTTCCTAACAGCAGCTCATGAAAGAATGAATCAAGACCAGTAATAGTAGCTCTACTCTTTCTCATTCATAGTAGTCAACATAGAGTGTATCCATGTCTAAGAGAGAATATTAGATAGTGCCAGTGCCTGTCTTGACATTATTGCCATTTGGCAGCATAGGAGAACAGAACTTTGACTTATACTAATTTAATGTGTAAAGTTAAGTGGTAATTTTTTTTCTACTTAAGACAAATTTTGGAGGATTGTTAATTGATTCTACCAGAAACAGAAATTCAGGCATCTCTTCAGCTACAGGTGAAATGAATAAAACGAATTAAATAGTCCAGAAAAGTGCCTCATGAGATGGGTAAACAACAGTTTGACAACTGTTAGGTGGATAAAACAAAATTTGTTTCCTCTTAATAATATTTAAGAGATCTTACAACTTGTGCTTCCACCCACTTATTTCTTCCGAGAGATTTATGCCTCCTCAGCTACAGCTAGAGCACACTAATATTTCAGTTGGCGTTTGGCATACATTAGAGGTGAGAGCTTCAGAGAGAAAATTACAAGTATAACAGAAATTAACTACTCAGGTCAATCATATACAGCAAACTTGGTGGAATAAAGAACTTTTTAGACACTATTTTAGCAGTTCTATTATTGTGTCTGAACAGTTGAATAGAAAACAGCATCAATCTCCAGTGCAGGAATATGGACCCTCTTTGGGAAAAAAGGCAGCTGATAAATTCTAGCTGTCCATCAACTGCTCAGCTGAATGTCAAAGAGAATCTCCAGTAAGATCTTATCTCTCCTGTACTGGGGAGCCCAGACCCAGTATTGCAGATGTGTATCACCAGGGCTGAGCAGAGGGGAAGGAACACCTCCCCTGGCCTGCTGACAACACAGCATGTGATTGGTTTTCTTTGCTACAAGCATGCATTGCTTGCTGATGCTAGGTCAGTGTCTAACAGGACCCCCAGGTCTCTCTCTGTCCCAGTGATTTTCATCTGGTTGCTCCCCAGTGCTTACTGGCACTTCCCCCCAAGATGAGGAGGATATTGAAATGGATATACCCATGAATGTACTCATAGAAAGACTAACTGCTTTGATTAAATTCTTGCACACTACCTGACAGAAATTCTGTGTACAATAAATTATGATTGGTTATACATTAAAAAACAGATTTTATCCTATAAAGAGACATCTATTTAATGTATAACCCATAGTTGTGATTAAAAAAAGAAAGGAAAACAAAACTGAACTCCTGCCTGTTAGTCATTTAATCAGAAGTTTATTTGTGAAACTTGTTTATTTTGTAGCCAAACCCTGTAATTCCTGGAATGACTATAAGCTCCCTAAATACCCTGCCACTAATGGACTGACTTCAATAAATAAGTTAGGATGGCAATAATAAATCCTTTGGGGAGTTCAGCAATTAAGCCAGTATATGCAACTTATCAGACCAAAGTATTTCATCCAAATCCTATCAGTAAAAAGCATTTCCTCTTTTTTCACTTAAGACTTCTAGAAGATCCTCTTGACTTCTAAGATGGTCCCAGCATCTCATTTTTCCCTGCAAATCTGGGTCACCTAACCCACAGTCTTTTATTGTAGATGTAGAGAGCTTTCTAGACTTCAGTAAGTAACTTTTCCAGAAGCAAGATACTATACCTTAGAGCATTAGCTTAAAAAAAAATGGCAACAATTTAGCTTAATAATTTTTTCTCCGTCTGTAGTTGTTACACTAAAACCCATATAGCTAGATAATTCCACTGCCATTGTTGTTACATTTGCCATTATCAACATTTTTTCACTCTAAATGGCATGCGGACATACAGAAGTCTCAAACGGGTAGGAGACAGAAGTCTTTGTATATTATATAAGTGTTATTAATTAAATAACATGATAATCATCAGTGTTTTAATTATTTTTTTTCTTTTTTTTTTTAATCAGTATTAACTGGTTTGGCCCATATTCTCCATCTAGAAATTGGTCATAAAAAACCATGGTGTAGAGCACAGTAAGAAAAGAGATTCTCCAAAGTGTATCAGTTTGTGATTGAAGTGCCTCTGCCAAATCTGTCAAAGACTCTGTTAATATGGAACTCTAATTCAGTTAAAATATCAGCAAGTTTAAAAATACTGTTAATGCATGTGCTTCACCTCATATAGTGTTGGAATGAATTTCCTCTTATTTTTCTGCTATGCTGTAAAAATAATGATATTTATGATGTTGCACAATGTGTTAATGATGGGAATCCAGATTGTATTTTTTAATTATTTAAAAAGCAGCAATGGATTTAGGCCAGGACTCTGCATCTCTTGGACTTTAGCAAAACCTGGAATAAGGCAAATCGAGTGGACATAACTAACATTTAAAAGTGGTGACAATTCACACCACATTTAACTTATTTTTCCTAGTTATTTTAATGTGGCAGATAGCAAAGGAGGCTTAACTATGGCTTTCTTAACAGCTTTCCTATTATTCAGGCTTCCTGGGCTTGGATAACAGTTTATTCCAGACCGGTCCGGCTTCCTTTGCTTGATCATGCAGCAAAGTCGTAATAATCCTATTGGTAACATTACAGGCTGTTGCTATGGAAATTAATGTATTATCTCAGAAAAATGACAGATGGGTTGAAGAGGGAACAAGCCCATACTTAAACACTGATCCTTACATGACTAACTAATCCCTAAACGGATGTCACTCAGAGAACAGCTAATTTCAAAGACTTTACTGAAACCATGTGACTCAGAGGAACAGCAGAGGACAGAGGCTACGCTAAGTATTTTGCTTCAAAATAGTTACATTATCTGACTTTTATTTCCACTTGTGGCCATATTGCTTTTCTCTCAGCATGTTCCAGACAACCTGTAGTAGATCAGGAACCATCAGGAGATAGCAGTAGCAGCATTTTGTGTGCAGCTTAATAATGTCTTCTCATCTCCCCCTCTGTGTGTGAATTATGTCATTAAAAAAAGAAGTGGACAAGGCAGCATCAATGAAGCCATTATCTTTTGCTGATACAATTCAGATTAAAAAAACCCCAGAAATTAAACAAAGGCGATGTGCCATTATTCTGCCATCCCACAAAGGGATACTGTGCATATTGTAAGTCTTTAATCACTGAAGCTTATTTTTCCTCTTAAATTTAAAGAGAAACATGTGGGCTTTTTGCCCATAGCAGTGTAAATCAGGCTAAATCATTGAGAGTGCAACATACAGCAAGTGGAATTTGCACAAGAAGGCCAAAGTAAGAGTGTAGGTTACAAACTCCTCTGGGATACACATGTTAACAGCAAACTGGATCAGGGTAGTAGAATGAAAAATACATGGACTTTTAAAGGAGAAAAGGATGACTATGGTATGAAAATTTTGTTTAAGACTGACAAGTGATTGCTGCTTTTTATTCAATATAGAAAATATTTTTTATGAAAAAACAGAAGGAAAAAGTAGAACACTAGGATTTTCTTCCTATTAAGCAATACTAAATGTCACCATTTTGATAATGTTTTCTTCCGAATAACTTCACTGCTTTTTAAAAATCACATAACAACACATTCTTCTTTGGAAGTGATTTTTTAATGTTTCTGGCTATGAATAATGATGTTGCAACAGCTGTCAAAAATTTACTATTGTTAAATACTTAGAAAACAGAAAGACCTGGCTGTGCTGCTGGCAAACTACTGAGTATTAAAATTATCTTCTCATAATTCTCTGAGTAGCAGAAAGAATAACTAGATATGGAAATGTATAAATCTGAGTCATATCAGGAGATAACACATCATTTCAGAATTATAAAAAAAATTGGAATCAAAACAGGGATTTAATTTAAAATCTCCAGAACTCAAAGCTAAGACCTAAAATATGTCATAGTTTTATTCACAAAAAAATGGTAATTCCCTAAGGAAAAGTAATTATTTGACTTACTCAGAGAAGAAAATTCCTACAGCTATGAATGTTAGATGTATATTTTTCAGATTATACCCTTTCATATAATGACACCTGCAGTGACCCATTCTTTGACTTAAAATTCAGTGAAACAAGGCAAGCAAAAACCCCCACAACCCATCCTCCAGAGAAAAGCTGAGTATTAACAACAAGCAGGATTAGAAAACTTGGGTTGATGGGCTGTGCCAGACATTTGTTATGCAGCCACACATATCATGCTCTTTGTTACATTGGAGGTTTAGTTAGTTAGTTTGTTTATTTGTTTGAGGGGATTGTTGGTTTNGTTTTTATTTTCATATGTGGAGTTAATCAGGTAAATATAGGAGACATTAAATTCTGCAGTTTTCGTTAAACACCTACTGGGCCCACAAGTGAATATAAGAGAATGAGTCCCAATGGACAAGTGTTGTTTCTGCTAGGTGAAAGTCACAGACAGTTCAGAGACATTAGAAACACAAAGTAATGTTGCAATTGAGTGAAAAGCAAAGCTGAAATTCAATGAGGAGTGTAATGGGAAAGGCAGCATAAAGTGGATCTGGACTGTGTCTGTCTCCCTCTAAGAAAGAATTTCTCTATTTTTTTCTGATATAAAGGTTGAAGGGTTGTTATGTGGGTCAAGAAGAGCATTAGTAGTAATACTTTTATCAGATTTGTAATTCGTGTTCCAAAAGGAATGGTAATATTTGGTCCTGTCAAGGCAGTTATAGCCTTCAAATATCTGTGACACCATTAGTTGTTGATTATATATCTTTCTTCCAGGGAGCTAGTATGCAGGTCATTTAAATATGAAATAACACTTTTGGTAAGTTAAGTTCTAAGAAGCAGAGCATCAACAGATGTGTTGACAGAAGGAAACAAAGAGAGAAAGAAGGAATTTAGTGTCACAAGTATTTATTATGCAAGAGGTAGAGTGGAGTCTTCTGCAAATCATACGCCAAAGCTGCCCTGTATTTCTGAGCAGCATTGCCTGGATGTCTTTCAAACTGTGATAGGAATGCAAAAGAGATCTCATGCCTCAGCCATACTTCTAAGATACCAAAGGAGCCCTGCAAATTTTCTAATCTGAAGCTACATCTTACAAAAAAATAGCAAACAAAACCTACCAATTGATTTAATTCAACCTTTTTTGTTGATTCTAAATGAATTCTAAATGTATTTGTACCTCAAAAGTTTAACTTTAAATCCAAATATTCTATAATTATGTCTGCAGTGTGATATTCTGAAACTGGGATGATTCGTACCAATTCATAGAGGTTTCGGTCAGAAAAGCTACATGATTTTTTCATACTAGGACTCGCTGTAAAAGAGCTTAAGATCGTGATTATGTATCCTAATTTACAAGGCAGAATTTTGGTAAAATATCTTACATGGAAGTGTCAGTAGAATGATTTCAGAACAAAACAGCAAAATGAACAGAAAAGTAACAGAAAAAAACAAACCCACAAACCAACAGCCAAACAAAAAACCATCCCAAAACAACCAGAAATAAAATACTATTAATCGCTAAAATCTGAAAGAGCTCAAATAAAGAACTCTCAGATTAGAGCTTGCCATGAATAAATCATTATTTGAACGGGACTAGATTGCATTTGATAATAAAAAGGGTCTATAGACCAAAAGCATTGATTTCTGTACTGAACAAGCTGCTAGAAACCATGTAGGAATAGACCTATGTACATTGATATGGGACATTCTGAGGAAGATTCAGCACCGATTTCACCGCGGAAAGTCTTGAAGGAAAATCTGTTGAAGTTTTGTGACATCGTTGGATAAGATTTGTTAGGATGATGCTTAGGTTTCCAGTAAACCTCTAAGTTATCTTAAAAGAAGTTCTTAAAGAGATTAGATCATCACTGCCAGAGGATGGTAGCTGTCTCAGATTTGTAACACAAGGTTTTCAGGGAGAAATAGAGAAAAACAGGAACTTGAAGATACAAAGAAGTAAGTATTTCACAATGGAGGTTTCCCACAGAGCTCTTCAGGTATCTCTGCTGTGCACAATTCTATACAATAAGTATACTACTAATAAGTAATGTGGAAAAGGGAAAATAAGGAGGTAAGAACAGCATATTTAGTGTACAAAATTAGAACTGACCATGAAGACACTCAGAGGCATCAGTTTTGCATGACTGGGTGATAAAGATGGCAGACAAGACCCAGCACTGATAAATGCAAAGTAATGCTCATGAAGGGAAAACCAGTCACAATTACACATATACAGTGAGAAGCTTGTAAGAGCTATTAACATAATATTCATTCAGGAAAGAGGTCTTAGTGTCATTATGGATGGTCCTATGAAAATATCAGCTTGTTATTCAGAAGTAGTCGAAAACTCAAGTAAGACATTTTGGATTAGTTGGAAATTTAAAAAAAGCAAACAAATTATTTTGTTATGTTGTAATTTGTTGGGCCTGAATCTTGGATATTGGCTATAGCTTTAGCCATCTCCCTTGCAAAATCATGTAGAAGATCCAGAATTGGTGCAAACTAACAGAAAAGATCAGATATATGGAGTTTCTACTTGACGAAAATTACATATTCCCTGGTCTTTAGTTTAGAGAAACGATGAAGAATGTAACATATACACAGCATATAGGAAGTTGGATGTCTTGCAAAAAAATGAATAAGCAACATTTATTCTCCATTTTTCATCAGAATTCATTGTATAGCTGCTGCAGAAACCACAAATCTCTTATGTGCAACTGTTTACCACATATATATAATTGGTCTTTGAAAATCATTATTACTGGAAATAAATATGAAGGGTTCAAAAATTATTAAGCAAATTCATTGAAGAAATGCCCATATATTAAACACGATCCCGTGGCTGCAGCCTCAGGAGTGGGAAGTCTCAGGACCACCATCAGCCAGATACTTGAGCCAGTAGAGAAGTATTCACTGCTTCCCATACTCCTAATCATTTATCACAAGCTGCAGAAAGAGGCAGAAGACCTTTACCCTGGCCTAGTGTGGTAGTTTCTACATAAGGGGCAAGCTGTGGGAAAGTTTTGCTAGAGAGGTATAAAAGTCCTGACCTCAAATACACAGCAGTCAACAGCAAGGATCCCATCAGTGCCAGTGGCTTTGACCCAGACCCACACCTTCCTCTCCACCTCTGAACTGCCATCACCTGTCTGGAGGCACAGGAGGAGCAGCAGTCCTGCACACCATTAACTTTCCCTGAAGAGTTTGGGAAAGGCTTCCACAGGTTATCCTTGCTGGCTGAATTCCACCCACTAGGATAAGTCTCCTTGCCAGCAGTGCTCAGCACACATAGGATGTAACATGGAAGGGAGTGACCTTCAGAAGACATCTCTCCTCCATGCACTCACCAAGCACTATGTATTTTCAGCATGCAGGAAGAGAGGATAAGTTAAACCAGGCTTCAGCATTTAGAGTTTAACAGCATGGAGCAGATTATTTTTGCTGTCTGATCATTTTCCAGCTGGCTTTATGACATTCCTCAGTTTTGTTCTTTGTGCCTGCTCAGTCTAAGGTGTTTACTGGAGTATCACACAGACTTTACATGTATTTGGTTCAAACAGGCTGAGGAACACAGACTTGTAAGCCTTTACTCCTTTACTCACTCATAAGAGTAATAGACATCATAGGGAAACTGTTGGTTTAATTTTACCTCCATCTGCTTTAAGTATCTCTAATAAACATCTTACCATAATATCTGAGTGCTAATAAGTACAAATTAAGTTTCACTTAGAGAGATGAATTTTTTCACTACAAACACCAAAGAGCTCCCCTGCTTTTAAACATTTTGTGTCAAAGACTTTTTTTTTTTTTAAATCTTACTCATTGATGACAACTTTAAACTTTTATCAACAAACTGAAAGCTGGAAGCCTCTTTCTATTGTGAAGCCTAAGATCCCTGGAATTTGCTAAAAATAGAAGTGCTATAGCTTCAAGATAAACATTAATAGTTTCATAATTTAGAAACAAAAATCAAAGTTTTCCCCCTACACACTTTGTAAGCATCTCTCAGCTTCTAAACCCATCAGAACATCAATCTTCTTTTATGGGGCAGGGCATTGCTGAGCACTGTGCAGCTATTCCCTGAAGAAAAGGCAGTGTCCTACATTGCTAGCTGTGCCACCAAACCTCTCTACAGATGAGCAGGCAAGGACTGACAGCTAGTTTTGAAAATAGTTGAAGACTTCACATGGTATTTTGCAAAATACCCTAAATTATCAAATTATTTTTCTTCTTGGATGGTCAAAACCTGGATTATACCAGGTCTGGAATTTAGGCTCCCATACACTGAGGCTTTGTAAACTGACATTTGCTTGGGGAATGCTTTCTGCTGCTTGAATTCTTCCCTGAGACTTTCGGGTTTTTTAGGCAAACCTGTTCAACCTGCATGCTTTGAGCATTACATCTCCTCCTGCCATACACAGAGAGAACTGAAAAGCATATGAGTATAGAAATATCAGGGTTTGCAGTCAGCAGACGCAGAGCTGAGCCCTGATGTTACAGCTCCAGCAGCTCATTCACCTCTCTCACTCACAGCCATCCCCGTGTCTCATGCATGGCCAAGGCATGGTCCCCAGCCTCAGATGTCTTGAGCTTTCCATTGCTCACTCACAAGCAGCCACACTTCTCTGCATCCCCTTTTTCTCCTTCACTCACCTTCTCTCTGTGTTGTGACATCCTCTTTCTTTTTGATCATCAGAAATATGGTAAACCTTGGCAGAAATCGCTTTAATCATAATTTTCCTTAAAAAAAATGCTTCACTGAAACTTCAAACAAATGTTTTATGAGACATTTCTGACAAAGTCAATACAGACATCTTTTCAAAATTTCTTTTCTTCAGAAAAAAGAAAAATTAAAAGCATCAAAAAAAATGTATAAAAGCATTCATGTTTATCTGGGTGGTTTGCATAATAAAGCCCACTTCAGAAAAAAATGCTATCATCCCTTAATTTCCATTAAATCTGGAAAGATTTGAGTTTAAATTCTTTTCAAACAGCAGGATGAATATAAAATTTAAGAAGTGTAATGTTATTTAACGAACAATTTAACAATCATAATGACTAATAAATACTGAGTGCTTTGGTTCTGTTTTGTGGAATTTGTTGTTGGTTTTTTTATTTTCCAGATATGACTTTGCAATGAGTGAAAAGGAAAAACATTTTTGGTTTTAAATCAGTTTTCTGAGAATAGGAGAGATGTTTAGTTTTTTCTTCTGCTTATTTACATCAGAATAGTTGTGTCAATGTCCACCCCGCTGAGTTAAAATATCCCAGAGGTTTCCAGCTTAATTTCTTTGGCATCCAGGGTCAGTTCCCAATGGTGGATTTTTTGCTTTCCCCATATTTTTCTTTCTCCTTGATTTTCATTATTACTTATCTGCACAAGTAGCCTTGGTGGTTTGGGGGTTTTTTTGAGGTTAGACCTGTTTCCATGTTGCTAAGAATATTCAGAATATTTAAAATTATTGCCAGATTCTTCAGAACAGTCACCAAAAAAAAGTGATTCTTCTTGTTTCCACAATTTCAATCTTTAGTTTCATAGATTTAAACAGCTGAGTATTCATCATTCTATCTTTGTGCCATTCACATAAAATGGAAATATTTTCATTCATTTTTAAAAAGATTTTGTACCAAAAAGCAAAGTAATTCAGAGACAATAAAATATGGACCTGTGATTTTCTATTTTCCATCTGAACAGGCTATAATCACAGCAAAACCTCTTTATTTTGTAGTAATGAAATTGCTTCCTAAGACATCAGTTTATAGAAGTCCTATGAATTATACCCTTCTTAAAATATTCCATTTACATACATGTACTGTGATAGTATTAAAAACGTCAGGGGGGAAGCAAACAGCAAGTATTTGCAAACAAAGTTTCAGAACTGAAATTACAAAATTCTGGATGCAGCAGATAATTTTTAAACCTAGAGCCAGTTGCCTCCACCTGTGGATTCAAACAGCCTATGCCTGATTACGTGAAAAAGGCAGTTTGAAATCCTTCCTACTTTGGAAAATGTATGTCTTCAGGCACTATGGTCACAGTTAATTTAATTTTTGTTCAGGTGCAATAACTACAAAAGAGTGCTTCTCTTGAAACACAGTATTTGCATTTATTAACTAATAGGGATGCTTATAACAGAGTAATTGGTTCTTTTTTCCAATAGAACATACATTATATCGTCACTCAGAAATTCAGTTTAATTAATTGAGTATTATAATTTCTGTGGCCTTCCAACTTTTTTTTAATGCTTTTGCATCTTTTTCTCAAGGCAAGCAATCTAGTTATGAGCTGGAAATGAATATTACACATTTGGCCTTATACATTTCTTCAAAAGCCAATTCCCCACTTGTCTTGGTGAAATTGTTATGCAATTAAACAATTAAAACTGAAGTTGTTTGGCCTACCTGAAAAGAAAGGGTGGGTAGGGAAAACACATCTGAAAAATTGATCAGATGTGGATTAATGAGCATGCATTTCCTTTTTCCATCCTGGTAATACCAGACTAATAAAAATGAAACACTAATCTTTATTCAAATGATGTCACAATAATAGTATTATTCCTGATCTGGTAAGGCCAGTTATGATCACTGTACCAACTGGTTTGGTCAGGAGCTATTTTGAAAACCTGAAGCTATACCATTAAAAGAGTTATTTATGCAGAAAGACAAAATGATGATTTCAGTCAAGTCAGACTTGATCATAGCACTAACTCCTGGACTTTTGTTGTTAGACAGTGCATTTCATCTCTGACATACATACCAATTCTGGGTTTTTGCTAACATATTTTGTTATTCATGCATTTAAAATACCATCCACTATATAATCTTTAATTTTTCACTTGAGGTTTCAGTCTTGCCACTCAGTGTCTCTGAAGTCTATATTAGATCTTTTGGGTAAAGTTTTATTTTATATGAAAGCCTTTTGAAAAAATCCTAAACTTCCTGGAAGTTTATGCTTTTGGATTTTTTTGGAATAAGGGTAATTCCATCTTTGCTGTAGAGATATGTCATTCCACTTTTATTTAAGACACTTCAGAACACAAAAATATAAGAGAACAACTTATGAACTGTCATTTTCTGTCAAGTTCTTGAAGCGTATAAAATGCTTGACTTGTGAACAACCATTTTTCTCATGAAGTTAAAAGGAATAAGTTTCATTGACCATTGCTGAGAGCCACTCAGGCATTTTCAACTTCAATTTTCCTTAGATTCGGACTGTGGATATTTAGTGCTATCAGTCACCAAACAAAAGTCAGACATAGTTGCTGTCCCATTATAACACATATATTGTAATACATATAGGAGAAAGACTAAAATCCACTGATTTCTATGTCCTTATATATCTATTGTCTCTTAACAAATCTAGTAGACAAATTTATGAAAACAAGTAGTTCTCAATTTTATACTCCTCATTTACACTCTAAACAAAAAATAGAAGGAAATCCCAATTAGCTTTTTAATAGAGAGAATACATAGAAAAATTTTAAAAGAAGACAGTTAATCATTGCTTGTAGTAAGCCACTCCCCTACTACCCTGAGGAATATGACATTTTATGGTAACTGACAAAAAAAACAGCTATATTTGTTCTCATGAAACTACTGTAGTACAAAACTGAGCACTAAATAGGAAAGGGGAACTTCATTAACGAAGAATTCATTTACAGGTACTATACCACCTGTAAAAACAATTATTTCTGCTTCCCATGAGGACAGAATTTCAGTGTATTGGAAATCCCAGTCTAGGAACATAACAAAACTCTCTGTTATTACTGAAACCAACAGGCCTTATTCTTGAGTTCTTGTGATTCCCTTTAGTGCTAATGCAGTGGGAAAAAGACTTTATCTTGCCTTAAGGCAATAGCTGTCATAAAGGAATCCTCAGAGGACATGCAGCTGCCTTACCCAGTAGCACAAAGGATAGACAGGTCAGTAAGATTTACCTGTAAGCACCTGACACAGAATCCTCTTTTTCCCATCACTAATACTACCTAATCTTTCTCCCTCTGCCACTTTGAGATTGCTGGATGGGAAAGGAGAAAGTAGAGAGTTTTGCTTCTAGTGACTTAGGTGTTAGGTCTTCCTGAATTATTACTGCTGGTCAAGATGCTAATTTCACACATTAGCTCTGATTTACACCAGTACGTGACACTTTCCAGAACAGGGTTAGAGTTTTAAGATTTCCTGTCTAAATTTTGATGCTGTTCAGGACCTCTTTTCTTCCTAGTCTCTTCTCAGTTAAAATAGCATTGTTTCCTCCAGCTAATACATTTCTTTTCACCTCCTTTCAGCCATTTTGTCTCTGATTGTTAGTAAATCTTTCTTCTCACTTACTTCAGATACTGGTAGGAATAACTTTCTTTATAATTTGCTTACTTTAAAAGGTGAAAGATGTAGCATTATTTACGTAAAGCTATAGGAATTTTGGCACCTTATAGCTTCTTCGAAAGATAGCATAAAATAGTATTGAAAGCCTATTTTAATACTGTTTTGAATGCTTAATAGAAACAATTCACCATGTACTTAACACTAGAAATCAGTGAATTTATTCACATACAGAAAGAAAACCCTAGTCACCTCGGGAAACTTTTCAGCAAATGAGAAGGCAATAAAATTTCTGATAGAAGCCAATCCTCATAAAGATTTCTCTTGGCAAATGGGAAAGTGAAACAATAAAGAAAGCTACTGATTAAAAGCAAGAAGACTATGTGTACACAAGCACAGAAGTGGAAGCGGTCATGTAAGCTAGGATAAAATTAGATGAGTCTGGTGTTACTTTTCCAAATTAATCATGGAGATTAAACGAGTAACTGGCAAAATTCCTCATGTAATAGAAGAGGAGCTTTGTTTTTTCTAAGGGAGTGGACCTATTTTGTGCCTCCATGGAAGACTTAAACAATTTCTTTTGACAGAAAGAGTGTGCACCAAGAGCATACAGGCCAGGAAACTCAATATTGCTGTAATAAGTACATGACTTCATTTAGGAAGAGTAACAGACTGCCCCAGTTAGTCTACTGAATATCAATTTCTAGTGACATAAAGGCTTGGGAGTAATAGTAGTAAAAAGCAAAAAGTTAAAAAGTAATTTTGTGAACTACCTTGAAAAAAAAAGAATATATTCATACATGTTTACCTGCTTATATAAATCCAAATATAGATATTTATGGTTTATCTTGGATATAGGTATTTTCCAATGCTTGAGTTATCATAAGATTTATTTGGAACATATTTGCAGATTATTTAGAAGTATGTTTATAAAACAGCAGGTGCATTTGCACAGTAAAAGGAAACATAACTTTCTAAAAGGTGTATACACAGGTTTTTACAGATGCTAGAAAAGGATTAGAATTTACAGTGATAAATCTGCCAGTAACACTGGTGTTAAATAGTGTTTAATCCTGGCAATCCAGAAGAGAAGTCCACAGACAAGGTAGTGTGGAGTCCTCTTGCCATCTCTCAGTCCTGGCTTCTCTAGAAAATTATAAATGATTGCAATTAAAAAAACCTATTCTGCTTAACAGGCGCTATTTTTAGGAGGAGTTGTTCCTAATTCTGTGCCATGTCTGTTGTATTTCTATAGGACAACTTCACAGCTTCACAAGAGGCGCTTAGTTTAAGCTCACCCACTATGATTGCTATGATTAGGACTTGGCAAACATCATTCTCAGATCAAACTCAGGACTATCACTTCAGTAATACCAGTATGATACACGAAGATATTAATATGACTGGAAATGTGATACACAGAAAAGGGCCTTCTAAATGGAAGAATGTATCTACAGTCTATTACCTAAAAGAGGGAAACAAAAGCATTGACGTCAGCTGTCTCTATGTCTGAGTCCCAAAACACTGCATAGGAAGACCATTGCTGAGAGTAATAGAAATGTTCATTTTTCTTAGTATTAGTGCCTTTAGAATGATCCTTTCAAGCACTGTACAGGATAATTGTTAATTGATACAAATAACCTGATATTTTATATCAGCTGAGGACCATGACTGTCATTGCAAATCCTCTTATGTTAGCTTCAAAGACCAAAGTAGGTTTCTTATCTTGTCTCCTTATGACCGTCATGTATCTTGTACTGTATGTATATATCCTTTGAATGAGGAACCTTAATGCAGTGACTTGTGCTGCCAGGATTTTGACAGAATTTTGTAATTTCAAGCCTTCCAGCCATCCTCATAGTACATAATAAGAATGTTCCTAAAATAAAGTGCCATCAGAAAGATAGGTCACATGTGAAATATATGTTTGTGTAGGTTCACATACTTTATGGTGATTACACAGATACAGGGAAAGAAAGAAGCTCTATTAACACAATTTCTGAACAAACATTATCTTAAACACATTGGTCCTAGTGGAAAGAATGCCAGGCATTTCTCAACAAGTAAAAAAAAAAAAAGAGGGAAAAACTCTGCAAAAAACCAAAAATGTGCATTATTCAAGCAAGAAAAATGCAAGGAAAGGTGATCTACTGAACAGAATTTCAGCAGTTGACAGTAATCCAATTGTTGTAGTTTATAACATTGATATGAAAAGAACAGTGTGTATGCAGTCAGATCAATGACCATTAATCATAAAATGGAAGAATGTAAAGACGAAATAGCCCTGTAAGATCAGTCAGCCTGCCCTCTGCCCATACAGACCTCTGAAAAATATACTCAAATTCACTTCATAGCATATAGAATATAGCTCTACTACCATGAACTCCACTGTTCCACTCAGCTTTTACAGCACAAAATGGAATTATTTCTATTCTTAGAAGTTGTTTAGCTTTCTGTAAAATCCATCCTTATCTAGTTTTTGTCTGTATCTTTTGTAACCTTTTCTTAAACCAATATTTCCCCACAAGATGGTGGCAACAGCTGTGTTAGCCATTTTTTAAACTATTTTTGAATTTATTGGCTTTCAGTTATATGATAAGTGAAAAAAAATAACATCCTAGATTTTCGTTAATTGTTTATTTTTGCAGTGCTCTTTCAGAAATTATGGGTTTTTTTCTTTCAATTGCACATATTTCTACTTTAATTTCTTTCTAAAGTTTTTAATTATCAATATAAAGTGAGAAAAAGATATATAACCACAGAACCACAGAATGATTAAGGTTAGAAGGAAACTCTGGAGACCATCTAGTTTTACTCCTCTGCCAAGGCAGTGTCATCTGGAGAAAGAATGTGGGATTTGAATCTCTCCAGACAGGGAGGCTCCATGATATCCCTGAGCAGCCTGTTCCAGTGCTCTACCACCTGCAACGTAAAGAAGTTCTTCCTGATGTTGAGGTGAATCGTGTGTTTCAGTTTATGGCCACTGCTCCTTGTCCTGTCTCTGGGCACTACTGAAAAGAGTCTGGCACCCTCCTCTTGCAAATGTCTTTGAGATATTTACATGTATTGATGAGGTGCTCTCTCAGTCTGCTCGTCTCTAGATTAAATATACCCAGATCCCTCCCACTCTCCTCACAAAGAGAGGTGCTCCAGACCCCTAATCATCTCCATTCTACAGTAGCTCCATCTCTTGTTTGAACGGTGACAACCAGCACTGAACACAATAATCCAGATGTGGTGTCACTAGAGCTGAGTAGAGGGGCAGGATAGAGATCACCTCCCTCGATCTGCTGGCCACACTCTTCCCGATGCACCCCAGGATACCATTGGCCCTCCTGATCACAAGGGCACACTGCTGGTCAACTTGCCACCCACCAAGACTCCAGGTCCTTCTTTGCATAAAATTGAGTGTATAGAGTGTAATAGTGTGAGGAGGTGTGGGAGCCCCCTGGGAAGAGGGAACCCTGAGAGGCATTCCCCAAGGCGGAGAGACGCAGAGGCTTCTCTCACAGGATGTCCTGTTCTGCTATGCTGATGTACCCCTGCTCAGTTTCCCTGCTCACCCACTGCCCCTTGTCCCTCAGCCACTCCCTCCCTGTTCCCCTACTGGCTCCCATACCCTAACCCCATCTTAGTACTGCCCCCGTGTCCCCTGAGTGTTGGCCCCTGATGCTCTCTCTACCCCTTCCACTTCATACTTAACCTTGGACCTTGCCATGAGTCTTGTCTTTGTCACTGGACTTGTCCACATGTGCAGCTGGAATAAACATCTCTGTGAACTCAAAGATCCTTCCTGCCTCTTTGCCACTGACTCATGTTAGCAGCTATCCTGGCATGCTACAAGGAGGCAATCTCCTTTTAAGAGACTAGTCTAATTTGCTAAGTTTCTAACTCACTCCTACATTGAGTCATGAAGTCACTATCTCACAAATTCACTCACTCTTGCATTTATGAGCAAGATAATTGCCTACCATGGGTGAGAGTGGCAGAGGCAAACTGTATTAATTATGGATCATAGAATGTATTTCTAGATGGTCTTTTTCTGGAATAGGTAAGGTCCATTTGAACACATTTTGAGACTTTGCTACTGGAAGATTGGGTACAGAATTCACCTCATCACTGCATTACCATGGAAGGATAGCTTCTGGTCACTTCAGAGTCTTGTAAATTCACATACTTCTGCTCACAAGAGGTATGCAGAGACATGCACATAAAGCACAATAAATTTTGTAGTTTATGGATATTTTGAAGTTAGTATTTAAAAATATTATAAGAACATATAAAATCATAGCTTTGTTTAGCTAGAAAAGAATATGAAGCCTTGTCACACATCTGATTATTTACATCTAAACACAGAAAAAAATATTCGCCACGGTTAATGAAGGAATGAAAAACCCACAAAAAACTCATTAAGAACAGCTGTACTGGATCACCAGGATCATCTGCCTCCAGTAAAAGCTACCACAGATAACTAGAGAAAGCATTTTCTGAATTTTCTCCTAGCCTTCAACAAGTTGCATATTAGGGCAATCCAGAGCCAGATGCAACTTCTGTAACCTTGATGGATGACTGTTCCATGAAATTATTCAGTTTCCTCTTCAGTCTCTGTAAGTTGTCTGTATCAGCAATATGCCATAGCAAAGAGTAGCACAACCTAACTTCACAGAGGAATGCACTTTGGCTTCTAGCCTGCCTCCTACCACTTCTATTAGAATTTTCCATCTTGTGATGTGGAAGAGATAGTAGATTAAACCCTATTCACCCTTTCCTAATGCTCATGTGCCATGATTGGACCCCATTTAGCAACCCCATCACCCCACAGCTGCTCTCTCACTCCCTCCACATTGGAATGGGGAAGAATAGGAAAAGTGAGAAAACTCATGAGTTGAGATAAAGGAAGTTTAATAGGGAAACCAAAAGTTATGCATACAAGAAAAGCAAAACTAGGAATCCATTCACCACTTCCCATGGACAGGCACGTGTTCAGACATAAACAGGGAAGCATCATATGCCTCCATCACACATAGCAGTGACTTACAAAGGCTGTCATTCCAAACATCCCCCCACCTTCCTTCTTCCTTCCTCAGCTTTCTGTGGTGAGAACAGTGTCATGTAGTCTGGAATATCCCTTTGATCAGTTGGGGTCAGCTGTCCTGGCTGTGTCTCCTACCAGCTTCTTGTGCAACCCCAGCCTGCTCACTGGAGGTGCTGTGAGGAGCAAAAAAAGGCCTTGACTCCCTGTAAGAACTGCTCAGGAATAACTAAAATATCCCTGTGCTATCAACACTGTTTCCTGCACAAATCCAAGACACAGGCCCATGTTATCTACTGTAAAAAAAAAGACCTCTACCCAAGGCAAAACCAGAGCATTGTGACACTTGTGACTCTTTAGATCTTTACATTTATTTATTTATACTGTGGGATTACAATGTTCTGCCTTGGTTTCTTTCCCTTTCATGATTAGTACTTAACATTTTATTTGTACTTTGCCCACTACTGAGCACTGAGGTGGCATTTTTATGGAACAATCTATTATAACATAAAAGATTTCACTTCTGAGGACAAAGGTCAGTTCAGTGCACATTTTCTTTACATGAAGTTTTCCCAACTGTATCATTTTGCAGTAAATCTGGTCTGGATTTTATACATCACATGATTATGGAGTTACTCCTGTAATCTTTCAAAGTGGGATTTCCTTCTTACTGTATTGAATTGCCAACAAATTTTATTACCTCATTATTCAGACCAATTTTAAGATTATTTCCAAATCTGTTGAACATCATGTGTTCAAGCAAAGACCTTTCATTTTGAAAAATACATTTTCACTCCTCACCTCTGTCTGAGTGAAATATTCTAGCCAATTATTGATCTACTCATTATATTTTTGTCTCCAGATAGTAATATCATATTGTATCATATCATATATTCCTGCAAGATTTCCTGAAGTATTTTTTGTAGATAAACCTTGCAGACACCCTGTAAACAAGATTGAATTTATGCACGTTTATTGATGTCTTCAAAGAAACCCAAAAATATATGAGGCTTGACTCTTTTTAATAAACATTCTGTTAAGCCTTGTGCCATTAATCCTGCTAATACATGTCCACTAACATTCATTATTGCAGCTTTTGATTAATTTGGCATGTACATTTGTGAGGTTTACTAAGCAATACTCTTGTGCAAATCTATGCAATCCTTTCTTTAAAGCAGGTATGATATTTGTCATATTTCATTCCTTAGAACCAACGTTGCATTTGTTGTATCTTTATTGTTTGCGGGTTTTTTATATGAAATTTCATAGCACAATTAGCATTTAATATAGATTCCCTTTAGAGTTTTTAGATAAATATAGCAGATATGGGCACCCTTTTACAGTTGGTCAACTTGTTTAGAACCTCTTTTATAAATACTTCAGTTTTGTACACTCCCTAAAGATACAAAGAAGAAAGGGAGGAGGAGGAGGAGATGGAGGAGGAAAGGAAAGGAAAGGAAAGGAAAGGAAAGGAAAGGAAAGGAAAGGAAAGGAAAGGAAAGAAAAGAAAAGAAAAGAAAAGAAAAGAAAAGAAAAGAAAAGAAAAGAAAAGAAAAGAAAAGAAAAGAAAAGAAAAGAAAAGAAAAGAATATTTGCCTCCCATTTCCTCAGTTCCTCTAAGGACTTATTTTGTCATTTGCTGCCTTAATCATCTTCTGAGACTAGAACCTCTCTGGCTCATTTCTTGGTCCTGAAATGGTAATAGTAGTTTTTATGTATTTTTAAAAACTGTATGACAAAATCAGTTTGGATAATTTTTATTATATTTATCATTTAATGCCACAGACATCATGGTTTTTTTCTTCACTTAGTAATGGCTTTGTATTTTTGAAGAATGGCTTCTTATTTTTAAGTAAGTCCATTACCTTTTTCTTACAAAATGATGATTTCTTTTGACCTTTTTTAAATATTTTTGAGAGGTAGCACTCATTTTCACTAGTCTTCTACTATGGAGTTTTGAAATAATTTCTGTGCCAACTGAAATATGTAAGTCTCCTAGCTGATGTAAAACTAATATTGTAATGCTTTTCCTTTATGTGATTTTATGTAGATTTCAGGTTAGTCATTGATAGAATTGCTTCCCTAAAGTGATTCAAATAAAACTTTCTTTAACATACAACACAACTCTATCATTGGCATAAACCAGCCTGTTTTTCCTGGTCACTTTTTGCCCTGCTTCTTATGTTAAGTTAACTTATGTTAAGACTGATCTTTGTACAAACTTTCCAATATGTCTATATCCATTAATTCATAATGGCAATTTTATTTTAAACTATGAATCCCTTGCACTACATTATGATGCCCAGTTCATCAAGATAAAACAAATAGCATAAAGTTACAACATAGATTAGGATCTTTCATATAGAGAGTTTCAGGTATTGTTTTTTTAAATGCCTTGCCATTTTGGTTCAAATGACATTATGACAAAGTTTCCGACCTGTTTTCTGTTTTCTAGAAGTCTGTTATTGTTACCTCATGCCCAAGAATTCTGTAGATTTCAGCATATTAGAGCACTTGACCAGAATTTTCTCTCCGGCATCTGAGCACTGTCCTTGGTAGGCATATCCTAAGAGGTCATTTAATGAAGTTTGATGCCATTGAGAATTTGATAAGCCAGAAATACAACCTTATGAAGGCTGTCTCATTATCCAACAGCCAAAGTCATAAACCTTCATCTTCACCCCAAATTCAGTATTATATATATTATTTGAACAACATATGCGTTTGAACTAGTAAAATTTCAAAATGTCCTTCCACATTATTTTATACATATATTACCACAGCATGCAACGGATACTGGTACATGCTAATTATCTAATTAACCAGCACAGACCATTCAATTATAAATCCTACCTTCACTCTAAGTGTATAATTATTTTTTTAGGACATGAAGTTACTTTACACCTTTGACCCCAATTTGAAGGTCTTTAATTATTTTTCTTTGCTAATGAGTCAATATGGGTTGAATTTGACCTTCATTAATGGCTTAAATTCTTGTATCAGCTAGTGTTTGGTTATTGAAACAGGGAAGGGAACATTTAGCATATAGGTTATCTGATCTTTACAGAGGTAACTTGGACTTGTTCTTGAGATTTGCCTTGACTCCAGCTGCAACTGTCATGGTAAAACCTTTGGCTTAGCTGTGAAAAACACGAGTGATATAAAAATCACTGCCTATAAACAGATGCTTAACAAGTCTCCAAGCAATGACTACTTTCAAAGAAGTTCCTTCTGTTTTTGTTGATGAATGTGGTGTTGGGTACCATGTAGCACCTCTTTTGTCAGTTCGGATCACCTGTCCCAGCTCTCTCTCCACATCTCTTGCCCACGCACAGCCTACTTACCGAGGAGACAGAGGGAGGAACAGAGAAGCACTGATGTTGTGCAAGCCCTATTCAGCAATAGCCAAGATATCAGTGTGTTATCAACACTCTTTTGTTCACCTGCCTAAAACACAATACAATATAGGCTGCTACAAAGAAAATTAACTCCCCAGACATGATCAGTACAAATACCTGTGTTTGGCATAGAAGTGAAATGCATAAACATGTAGAAAACAGCTCTCATCAGCCAAAAGAAAAGTATTTAGGCTGTGCTATGTGTCCTCAAAACTCTCAGGAATAAACATGAATGTACATCTCATTTATTTTCTGGTATATAATGATCCAGTTCAATATCACTTTTTTTATTTGGAAACATAATATTTTGGTGTAGTACTAAAAGAGATTTGT
>VZTN01011701.1:262-16146 GCA_013400515.1 Erpornis zantholeuca
TCCCAACACTACCTACATAATGACACAACATGGATGACCAATAACCATCAAGGAATCAGGTCTTGGGTTATCAAAGTGTTGATCAAAACCAACATGTTAAAACTGCAATCAAAAAAGAAAATCTATTATTATCAAATGTCAGAAAACAGATCAAAAGAAGAGAACAGAAATCATTAAAAAACCTATCTTTTAGCATCCAAAAAATAAACTTAGTAAATAAAAATTTTAATTAAAAAAATGCAAAATCCCTAAAGTACTATTCATAATTCAATTACTCAACTTTTAATGAATATGATGATATGGAAAACTTAAAAATTAATTACTAATAAAAATTCAAAACCTCCACATAAACTATTTGCTGGGAGTATCATAGCTCTTTTAGAAAGGTATTTATCTGAATTATTTAGTTTTCTGTGTTACTCATAAGGCTAGGTAAATTCAAAATGCTGTATTTTATCAAATCTCATAGCACACAAAAGAACAGAATTTCAGAATGTTTTTTGACATGGAGATTCAATCTGGGGGAAAAATGATGTTGGAGTAGTAGCACAGATCTAAGTAATTAACAAAGTTATCTGTAGCTGCAAAGATCTCAACACAGTCAGACCAGGATTTCAGCAAGGTAAGAAAAATTGTTCATTTTTAGTACCATTTGTAATTACACTTTTATTACAAATGCCTTGTTTTTGCCTTCTACATCTCACAAACTTTGACGGCTTTGAGTCCTGATCAATGAACGTAAACCTCCTTACCTTATGTGACAAGGAAGAATAATTTTATAACAACTATGCTGCCTGTTTGAGGATTAGCCCAGCCTCTCTCTCCTCTAAACTGACTCACCATTGATCAGATGGAGGAAGCATTCCCATTTAGAGGTGAGGATTCAGAGGCATGGGACAAGCAGATTAACCCTGGATATGACAGGGAAAGGATTAAGAGAATCAAATTCAGCCTTCAATAATCTCAGTTGCAAAAGGCTCACATCAATTTCAATAGCCAGACCATTTCACCCATTCATGTACATAAACTGGTTTTACTTTTCATAGCATAACTTCAGTGATGAAACTTAGAGCTTTTTTTAAAATCTCATAATGTTTGGTGTTTTCTTCTAAAGCTTCAACTCTTGGGATCTAGACGTTTTACCTTTTTTTTATATAACTTTCCAGTTCTCATTGTTAAGAATGAAAAACATAAAACCTGAAAGGTTCAGAGCCCAAAAGTTAGATAAAAAGAATAAAAGGTGCATGTTTTAAAAGCCTTCAAAATACAAAAAAACCAAAGCCAAGTATAAAAATTTGAGGTGGACAATTTTCAATTTCCATAAACTATTTAAATAAACCATTTTTTTTTTACTTGTCACCAAAAGAGCTAAAAACTTCCTTTTCTATTTTGTTTTCTTTCTCTATTGGCAAAATGTATTGCTATAATACTCATATAGGTAGTCTTACATCTGATCCTCATTATGAGTGGAATCAATTCTCGGTCATGGTTTTTATAACCACACTCTGAATAGCTGCTCAATCACTAGCATTTAAGAGGTATTCAACACTGATTCAGAGAAATCTGTTGTTGAAGCTTATTGTCAAGAAAAAGCACTTTCTCTGTGATGGCAGAATCTATATGTAGACCTGGAAGGATGAGTCACAGTGAACAAAGTGTACAAGAAATTTAGCACTACTTTGTGTTTATGCTTGATTCACAAAAAGGAATATTTTATTAAACTATTCAGCTTTTGAACCTATCTGTGCAAACGAAATTCATATTTAGATTTGGTTATGTGCTGGTTGCTATTATTCTTGCTATTTGGAACTTTTATTTACTATTCTCTGGTTGAAGATATAAACCATGACAGTTACTGTGTTACGTGACTGAATGACCCAAGCAGCAGCAGTTGTGTGCTTGTCATCAACAGGTTGCAGTTTGCTGAGTGTTGGCTTCCCTGTTGTTTTCGAAACAGAAACTTTTTGAGAAACTGCATCTCAAAATTGCTCACACATTGTGTGTGTATGAACACAAACTGGTGCTTTATCATTAGAAATACTCAAATGCCTCTTAACTTTGCCCCTTCTGAAATCTCAGGCATATGTATCACAGAAAACACACACACGATCCTCCGGTTAGTCAGAAAGAAAAACCTACGCAAATTTCATCTGTAACAGGAAACAGTTCTATATTCACTACCACCTGATCAATTCCTAACCAGAATACTGTACTGGTGTTTATTCTTGTTATGGCTTTATGCAAAACCAAATAATTTATTTTTGCAACCTGTTAAATTAAGGATAAACTTTACTTTATTGAAGAACACACAGAAAATTTTCACAAGAATTTAAGAGTGGTAAAATCCTTTGAATTTCATTTGGTTTCTTTTACTTTGCCATTTAAAAGAGCAACTTCAAAGAATTTGCGGTTGTGTCTAACAAATCACTCCACAGATTCATAGGTAGTTGCCCATACCTTGATTCTACTGAAGGAAGAACCCCAAAACAGTGACAACTGGAATGATGGTTATGTTTGGACTTGTTAAATTCAAAACTAGTTTAAAACTTCTCAAGTTAGGGCTGAAATGCGATTTCTTGAAGTAGTTTTAGCTTACATTCTGGATAATCAGGATAATGCCCACCCAGGCTCTAATGGACTCCTTTCTCTCTTCAACGAAATGAAACATTGAATATCAACAGAGAAAAGTAAATGCATATAAGTATCAATAACATTATCTTGATGAAGCAGTTTACACATGTCATCATTCTTGAAAAATACTATTTTGTGGGAAAATTTTAATACACCTTATTCTATTATTCAAAAGTATTTTAATGCCATATAATAACAGTAATCCTCCACACTGCAAGATATATATTTTTCATCTTCATTTGAACCATGGATAAAGAACTTGGTCTTCTCTTTTTCCTTCCAAGTCTACAGTAGTTCCGTTTCCATATGGTATAATATACAGATATAAGCTCTAGTATAAGCAATTGAACTTTTTACACCCTCAAAAACCACAAAATCAGATGGTTCGTGGTTTTTGCAGCTGGTGCACTGCATTCATATAGGGTAGTGTCATATGAAAAATATTTCACTCCCCAAGCCCTAAACAGAATCACTCATTAATGAAATGCAGGCAGTACAATGAGATCATATAAGGTATAGATTTCAACAGCCATACTAAAAACAGTAAAGGAACACTGAACAAGAACACAAATCAAGTTCCTCTGCCAGAACAGGATTTTTTTCTAAAGGAATGTCTTCTTAGATTTAACATTTGCTTTGAAAACAACTGCTAACCACTACCCAGAAAAAACTTCAGTACAAGTGTTAGCAGACTAAACAATCACTATTTGGCAGAGGAAAAACAGTAAATAACTTCAGACATAGCTACATTACAGGATGTCTCACCCTAATACACCACTATCAAATCACAAAATTATTTACTTAATACCACATATGGAATCTGTTTACTTAAGAAAATAAGCTGTCACCAGCAAA
Organism: Erpornis zantholeuca; assembly: GCA_013400515.1. Lineage (NCBI taxonomy): Eukaryota > Metazoa > Chordata > Aves > Passeriformes > Timaliidae > Erpornis > Erpornis zantholeuca. The sequence goes on from VZTN01011701.1 coordinate 3,749, forward strand.
ACTTTGTTTAAAAATAATTTCAGGGCTGAGGTTTATCGAATTTCACTTTAGTTTGTTTTTACAGAAATTAAAAAAAAAAAAAAAAAGATTGCAGCAGCAATCTAGTGAGAAAAATATATGAAGCCCACTTACACAGAAAATGTATACTTAGGTAGAATTTTTAAACTCTATAACTAGAGTTTCTCACATGATACCCATCTGTTTTCCTCAATCTAAAAGCTTTCTTTAACTAAGAAAAGCCTCAGTGGCAGAAATAAACACCAGACAACAGCCAAGATACTTTATGGACCTGATTCTCTTCTCACAGACTCTGACGCAACTCTGTGGACTTCAGTGGCCTGAATATAATAGCTGTAATTGAGCTAAGTATCAGGCTCTGCATAACTACTTTATAAATCTAAGGACTGCTGCAGGTTTGTTTTATCCTGGGGAAAAGTATATCCAAGAAAAATAGATTACATCTTGTATCCTACCCTCAACAGCCAATGAGGATACATTCATTACAAATGGCCAACTATATTTGCATTTCTATTACATATTTATTTAGCTTCTAATGCAACAGCATTCTGAAAATCTCATGCAATTGGGATAGCCGTTTACTATAAGGATAAATAAAAAGAACTAGCTCTAATTTAGTAATTGGAGACCAGAAGAGCAGAGAGGTTTTTTTCCTGCTACTCATCATTCTTCTATGCTTTTCTTCTACAATGTAGAAGAAAAAAATTCCCTGCAACACTTTCAAGAAGCAGCTTTTATGCACAGAAAGTTATGATCATTCTCTCTTTGCAGTAATTACTCTTGTAGTAATTTATATGCTTTTAATTGTCCAATATCAGTCAGCATAGAGGAATTATTAAGGGCTGTATCTCTTAGCCAAACAACTATACCATGCACGAGATAAATTCCTCCATTTATCTGCATCTGTTGTCCATAAAATGTTTATATGCCTCATTCCTGCCACCTGGCAATGAACTCTAGTTTACACTTGAAACACTACACAGAGTTGAAATAATCCATAGTACCATAGCTCAATACAGAGAATTAAATATGAGCTAAGAATAGAGCAGCTTTCTTATTAATCCTGTATCAGAACCAAAGCAAAACCCTAAGGAGTCATAAATACCACATATACCAGCAAACAAAATTCTGCCCATTTTCCAGTCATGTATTTTGCAACAAGTTTCCACAGTTACAAACTATTTGTTAAAAAATAAAGTCCAACCAGACCCACACCCCCCCAAAAACCCAACCAACCAACCAACCAACCAACCAACCAAAATAACCCCAAAAACCCCTACCACCCAACCACCAAAAAACCCTAAATCTAACTGTATTTTAAAGCAATAGAATCATAGAATATATCAAGTTGGAAGGGACAAAAAAGGACCAGGGAGTCCAACTCCTGAACTATTATTCTTACTATTAGTAAGTAAATATTACAAATTACTATTAATAGTAATATAACCAATAATAAAAGGACCCCAGAAACTGGACTTCACTGTGAATTTCAATGACACACAGACATCAGTTCTCCAATACATCTTATTCAAAGTTCCTCACAAGAAATTGTATTGTACACTGTGACCCCAACGTTTTTATAGACTGATTTTTGAAGTTGCATAGTAAATGTGCCAAGTTTATTTCAAACTTTCAAATAACAAGCTTCTCAAATCAAATTATTCTGCATGTAACTTTAAGCTAAAAAAATTGTTCCTCATAATTCAGGAAACTGTAAAAAGGAAAATCAGAGAAACATTTCTCTAAATACAGACTGTCTCCATGTTTTTTGAATTATGTATCAATACAGTATCATACTTCTTAAATATAGAAGTTAGGAATTTTTAGACTAACTTTCCTAGTATTAATAAAAATTCATCACTGTGTGTTCAAACAAAACATTCAGGCCTCTAATCTATGGCCACCTTTTACTTACACCTGGTTTTAAGCAAACCATCCCACTTGACTTCAGTGAAAAATACTTTCTGCGTGTTAGCTTGCAGAGCACCACTCCAGGACTTCAAAGCAAGAATGATACAAAATTAACATCAAAAATATGTTATGGATTAGAATGGATTAGAAACAGACAAATCAGTAAGTCTCAGAATGTAATTGCAAACAGGGAATTATATTAAGGGCACTTGTAAGAGCGATCTGCCGTGATAGGTTACTGGTCCCATACTGTTTCACTCTTTCATCAATGACCTTCAAGAAATTGCAAATTCATTACTGATGACGTTTGCTGACAATACAGCAAATGATAATGAGGAGAGCCAGCTACTAGAATGAAATGATCTGAATCTCTGAAAATGTTTTACTTAAAAGGAATACTTTTCATACCACCACATGTGTAAAGCTGTACTTCTAGCTACAAAGGAAAAAGTCCATATTCAGAGGATGAAACATGGTGTTTCAGAAAAATTACAGACATGAAGTTACAATGCATAGTTAAGTCCCATGGCACACTAGTCAAATGGGCAAAGACCCTTGACAACATAAAGAATGAGAAAAGGAAGGTTATGCTTTTTTAAATCCCAAGGTAACATAACCATTGCAGAACACCGTGACCAGTTCTAATGTTGACCGTAAATTGGAATAGTTTAAAAGACAATTCAGCTAACCTGAAAACATTTCTTATACATTGAACTCACGGAGTACTCCTCTTTTCAGAGTCTCAAAAGGAAGGTTAAAAGTATGTGATAAACAGAAAGTTCTTCACTCATACATAACATCCGATGACTGCAGATTGAATCTAAAGACATTCAGACAAGAAAAAGCATTCCCTTCTTCAGCAATGAAATTATTTACAAAATATCTACAGATAAAACAGCACCTTAAAACTTCACTTATCACCCTAATTACCAGTGGACTACCTTAATCCAATCTGCCAGCCAGAAGAAGAAAATCTGTAAGCAATGGCTTTAGTTGGAATAAAATTGCTACCCTTCTGTACAAAATGTGATTGTGTATTACAGCCTCCTCCCATCCCATTCCAGCAGTGGCTCCATGGTACAGTCACCACTAAGACAAAGACAACTACGATGATGCCTCTGGGAACATGCCATGCCCCAGCGACTGTTCATACTGATGTTAAAGCCATTGTGGGTATCTGGTCACCAGGAATTTGATACCCAATCAGACATTACAGTTACTGACTGAACTGAACCCTTTTGTTTCATTAAGGACAGGAGGGGATGCAGCCTGTTACATTACCCTCTGTAAGTATCATATTTACATTGCAAAAAATGTTATCTGAAAATTTAAGCATACATAATAAAAGAAAAAGTAGGCATAGTAAAATTTTGTAGCAGTGATCTCTTCTGAGTAAGGGAAAAGAATTATTTGAAAATGAAAATGAAGATCAGAAGACCAGATAGGAAAACTAAAAATCTTCCAGGAATAGTTCATTGAAACCAAAGGCATTTTATTCACAGGGTATCTTCACTTACTCAAATATCTTCTAAGCAACACAAGAAAATCTCACCACAAAATGCCGTCTTATGGACAACACAAGCTTATATTCCAAGAGCAAAAAATCGCAGAGAAACTTTCTTATTTCTTGTTCTATTTTTTATTTCATAAAAAAACAAGACTGTTAAAGGCATGATTGTACTTGAAAAATGTAGAAGAATTAAGTATATGATTATGCTCCTAGCATACAGAAATACTGTATTATATGTATACTTTTGAATACTTTGCAGGATCTTTAACTAGTGTAAAATTGTATGTATGACACGTTACTCAGAATATGACTAAATATGAACAAACAGATCAATGATACATGATAGAAAGTGGAAGATGGAAAATAATTTTACTGATAAAACCACAATCTGTTAGTAGCAGTCTTGTCTTAAACTATCCTAAAGTAGTAGATCTGTAAGGCTCTGGAGATTAATGTGAATACTGGCACCAAAATACGCCATTTGTTAAAAGCTGGAAAAAAGCTAAAAACTGACTATGTAAACATGGAAATTATTGTTTTACAGACGGACCTTAAAGAAGATTAAAAACATCCATTCAGTAGCACAATACAAACTTTTTCAACTGGATGAAAAAATTAAGATCTCAGATTCAATGGGAAGGAATAACCCTCACAATAACATTCAAACATCCCTAAGTGTATTCCTGGATAGTAAATCAGACATGAAAAGGGACAAAATATTGTAACGTGGCAGAGGACAGAACCACAATACAGCAACACATAAACATACAGTAAGTGCCATCATTGTGAAAAGGAGATCACTGAACCTTCATACAAATTTCTTATAATATCACTCATGCTTAGATGGGGTCCTGGTGTATTGTAAAGCCAGCTCCATAAGGTAGCTGGAGTTCCAAAGGATTGTAAGTATTAAGGGAAGAGGTGAATTTCTTTTCTTTTCTACAGCACATGGCACAAGAGAACCCATGATAATCAAAGCTATGACCTGGATTCCTATCCCAATGACCACAGCAGGCCAAGCAAACAGCAGACCAATGATCAGAAGAAAGACAGAGTAACAAGGAAGACAGCAAAAGACTGGATTTTCACACAAAGTACTAGGGAATATACAAGTTTGGGATCCAAAAATGTTCAATGTAAAGTAAACAACAGAAAAGCAGTTGGCAATGAGTGACTATTTTAACTTTTTGTAAGAACTAAGAGGAAACTAATATGGATGATCCTTCTTTCATTGATAGAAGATCATATTAAACTAGAAGTGTAGACAAAAATAATTCCTAAAAGTAAGAATCACATTAGTTAAAGTAACTGAAACAGCTTGACAAGAACTGGACTTAGTACATAGCACAACATTTGTGGCTTCCCCAGGGGCTTCTGCTTCCAGCCCACCCCAAAAAGAGTGTCGTGAGACGCAAGGCAGCACAGGCTGTTGGAGAGGTGGCAGCATCATTTCATGAGCAGGGGCTCTTGAAGGATGAATCAAAGGAAGTCAATTCAGGGCAATCTGACCTCCACATCTCTCCTTCCATCAGAATTAAAGAGAAGAGATCCCTTAGAACATTTTTAGTAGGAAGAAAAAGAAAGGAACATGCAGGGGGAATCCAGACATGGGCTAGGTGGTTAGAAAAATCTGTAGAAGTAGCAGCAGCTGCGACATCAACTCCCTGGGACAAATTTCAGTAGGTTTTACATGAAAAACTCTGTCCTATCTTGCTAGACATTTGGACTAATTCTCTCTTATGCTCCTCAAAATTTCTTCCCATAAAACTTAAGCTTATACCTCTTAGTTTTTTTACCTGACCCTTCCTTAAATTTCAAAGCAATACAGAAAGAAAATAAATGGAACCAGCTTAATAAAAAATTGTAAGACATTCACATGAGAAAACAATTGGTACCCTCCCTTCTTTGGCCATCATATCTCATGTATATTAATTCATTTCCAAGCTTTTTTCTAGAAGAAGCCAAGAAGATAACCAGTGCTTTCCAAAATAAATAAATTCAGACACGATTAAAAGAAAACTGGTTCCTGGGCCTGCTCCAAGTTGATATCATGGAGCTGTCATCAATGTCATCATTGTTGCCATAAACCCGAAGCCTGCAGCATCTTTCTTCAAGAATCCCACATGCTGCAAGACAGCGGCCACTTTGTTTCAGGCACTCTAAGACAACAATTCCCCCCAAAAATATGAACCACCATGGAGCCTTATCTGTCTCAAAAGCTAGACTTTTATTATAGAGCCCAGAGTGGCTCAAGCATCATCCTGCAGCTGCCCATTACCATTTACCCCCGGCCAGTGCCAACAGGCAGCACCCAGGCAATGCTCAGGCACAGGCAGTCTGCACAAAGCAGGGACTGGCCCAGCACACAGCAGAGTGGAGGCCTCTCTGTTTGGGCAGTCAATACAGCTGGTGAAGGGAAAGAGAGTGTAGAGGTAAGGACAGAAGATACAATGACGATGTCTTTCAGGGGTGGAAAACAGGCCCTGGCTCAAAGAGGCCTAGGCCACAAACTCCATGCAGGATGGGCAATGTCAGGCTGCTCAACCATGAGGCCTAACCAATAAACCTGTCCTTTTTCCAAATAGATGTAAGTCACTCCACGTGACCTGGGTGGACCAAAATCTGGCCTTTAGCAATGTAAATGCAGCCCCCTTCATTCTCCAAATACCAGGATTTACTATCTTCTCTTTCTCCACACCCTATGTAACTCATGGTAATTGTATACATTACATTGTATACATACATTATTCCATTACAATGGAATTGTATACATTAACAATATCACAATATATATGATACAACTACTTAAAAGTACATTTTCATTCACTACTTCATTGTTAGGAAGTTTGGATTTGTGGCCATAATGGTGAAACACAGGAGAGTGGAAAACACAGTCATGTTAGAAGTGGTTTGTAAAAAATATCTAAAGCATGTTTACAGGTGTATTCCTCACACTATGCTACTTCCCCCATACACTTCTCTGAAAATCCAAGGGTTTAGGCTTTTTGTAAGGAATGCAAGAACTCTGAAATATTTTTCTTCCTAAATGAAATAGAGTTTGCAAATTTAGACTCTGCAGTCTTCACCACAGTGAATAGAACAGATCTACTTTGAAACTAAGTAGAAAAGATACTAGTATCAAGGGTAGGCATAACACATCTGGAGGGGATCTTTCCAAACATAACCTAGAAGATGACACTGGTCCCAATTGAAAATCGTCAGCTATAAGCCATCCATCTCAATTGCTCTCCATTACTTTGCCACACACCTATAAAACTTCTACTCAAACTCTGCTGCTTTTATTAATAGTAGACATTAAAGGACTTGAGCTGAAAACTGTGCAAAATTCATAATAACTAATGCGAACTGTGGCAGAACAATCACACCATACTGCCTCTAGGAAAAAAGTAGAAACAAACTATGGAAACAGATTAGGGAAAATGGTTACAATCACTGTACATGTTTAAAAGATAAAAGGATCATTTTGCCCCACTTTTCAGCCCTAATACTGAAACTATTGCAAAAGAAGAAAATAAAATACAAAGAGAAGATCTTGAGTGTGTAAAAGAACAGCAATCTTAATTTTGCATGTAAGAGCAAGAATAAAATCAAATGTTTAATTTTCAGAGATTTAATAGTTTGCCAAGTAGTGACAAGAAAAGTTGAAGCGCCTCTGTTTTTCACAGAAAGACCTTTTTGCTCTAAAGTTACAGAACCATAAAAAAATTAGAATACTGAAGTTATCTTAAATAAAACTGTTTCTACAAAGGCTTGTTAAATACACTTTGTTTAAAGTCATGGCCAAAACGATGGGTTTAGAAAGCTTTGGTGTTTATATTAGAACTGATGCAGTTCTCCAAATACTCTCATGTACATTATGTATTGTACACCTTAATGCAGTGTAGCCATATATGGCAAAGGAGACAATCTCTTTAGGAACAGATTGTATGTTTTCTCACTTTTTTCTCCCCATAGGAGAAAAACACATACACAAAAGAGTTTATGGTTTTCACGTCTTTCCTTCTTTATGATGTAGAAATAGGCCAGAAAGAATCCTCCCCAGATTTCTCTCCCAAAAACATATGGAACGGTGACCGAGGTTACCTGGTTTCTTAGTTTAGACTCAGGAGGATAATCACATCTCTCCCTGTAGTTTTTCTATAAAAGGGTTGGAAGTCAAATGAACTGGAATAGGAGCTTTCAAGTTGCATGGATGAAAATACTGTGGATTTTTTAAAATAAAACCTGACTTTGTTTTCCAAAGGAAAGCAAGTTAAATTAAGTTAGGTTAATTTAAAAAAAATTCTAAAATTTTAGCAAATAGTCTCTCTCCTGTACCTTTCTGTATTTCCCTGGTATACAGTATGATCTGCATACTTATTTTCCAATTTCCTAGGAAAAACTAAAGGGAAATTCAACAAATTAGAAAAAAAAAACTTAAAAAAAGATAAAACTGATAAGAACGGAATTGCTAAGGATCAAGAACATCAAATGTAAGTAAATTATAAGCTTTCATTAAATATTTATATCAGGGCATTAGCCTTTAATAGCACACGCCTCCATACAAGTCTTACTTTCAGAAATTGCAGCGTAATAAATTATAAAGTATAAAAGTAACAGTTATAGGAAACTCAATTAATATAAGAAGTCATGCAGTGAGAAACATCTATCACAGAAAAATGCATCTGAACAAGTATATTGAAAATAGCCAAACAGTGGAAAAAGCCGATGGGCCAGTCAGCAGCCAGGTGTCTCTTGCTGTTCCTAGAACAGCCCACCTGAATGGGAGGCAAAAGACTTGCCCTTCACAATGCATTAATTACTTCCTCTTGTATATTCCCCATCTACCACCTCTATCTCATGTTAGATCAAAAAAAAAACAATTAGACATCACTTCACTTAGACCAGATCCATGTCTGTTTCAAACTACAGCAGGATTAAGTTCATGATCTTTTCTGCTGGTCAGCTACCACCGGAGTACGACAGGAGACTGAGGAGTGGGAATCAGAAGAGTAGCCTAGGGTATTTATTTCATCACATTTGCCAACTGATCGGTGAAGCACAGCAGTACTCTATTTTAAAGCATTAACTGTTTCAGATCAATGCAGAAATATTCCATGGCTGTGCAATAACCCCAACATTGTTTTTAAATGGTCCGTATGAAAAAAATTAACAAAATTTATTTTTTATTACATTATTACTTGAAAATTACTAAATAGATCTATTTTCTTTATCGTTTTTCTAGGTTTATGTTATAAGGATTATTGCTAAAACTTTTTTACTGTTAAATTTTACTTTTCCCATCCTGAATCAAGTTGAAAGTAGGAAGATTGTGAATCACATGGATCAAAGACTATCCATCAGCGTGTCACACACCATGTGGCATTGTGTTTTGCCAAGTCAAAGTCACGCTCCAAGTTTCAAAACTTCAAACAACTGAAATACCACAACATTCATAAAACAGAACTGAGCTACTGGGAGTAAGAAAAAAAATACAAAAAAGGTAACAGACCTCAACAGCAGATAGTAAAATTAACATTTCAACAGTTCTTGCCTTTGATCTCGGTCTCCATAGTACATTTTTTCTGGAAAAGCTACAATTTAGGTTTAGCAAGATGCAGAATTACATAAAACATCTGGAATATGGGACAAGGAATATTGGCTTATTATCCCTGGTGGACCCTCCCTATGAAAAATTTAATAGGTCTGTTTTGGTAGTTTTAATCTCCAGAGCACCCCAAGCTATGTTATGGAAACATCATCTTGGTAATTTATATTAGAAAGAACACCTGGTGATGAAAGCAAATATACCCTCTTTAAAATTGTGAGTGATTTTTCTTTAATCCTCAAACTTTTCATCTTCTTAAATATATAATTTTTAACAGCTTGACTAAAAATTAGTTTTTGTATCTTTGAGACTGATCACAATGTAACCATTGTGAACTTAACACTATTTTATTAGAGAGCTACATTTCTTCGTTCCTGTCTTCAGAGAACAAGTCATTTTGTCTTTACTTTGACATTGGCCTTTTACAGATTACAGAGGAAGCTCTGTTGAATCTTATATGAATATCACAAAATCACTTAAAATGTTGTCCATTTATTACTGCACCACTCCGAACGTAAAGAGGAAAAAAGAACTATTAAATAGCTTCCTAATATTTTTATTCCTATCTCTAATTCTAAAGGCAGAGTTAGCCATAAATAATAACAAATACATACATTTTGTCACAATTTATTCTAGGACCAATTTCAAGTGACAGCATGCAGCATACATAAATTATATGAATTCTGATCTGTAATTGCTTTTTTGATTTCTATTATGTTTAGCATATGATTTCAAAATAACTAGTAAAATCTATATTTGAAAGCAGTAAAAATATTTTCCATAAAAATCATTAACTGGATTCCTCTGAATAAAAATACAAGTAAAATGGTACATAACTGAAAGGAATTTTACATAAACCTTTCTGATGTCACACTGCCTTATGCTTTATTATAAAAACACATTTTTAACTGTTGCTAATTTACTATTTTATCAATTAATGAGAAATTAATGAAAGTACTGGTCAAACTATAAAGCAATTTACTAATAAAAATGTATTTTATTCTTTCCAGCTACAAGGTTTCTATTTATCGAATTTCTAAAGAAACAACATATGTACAAATTACTCTGTTTTTATCATTTAACATGCCTCACTTAAAACATATCCTAAAACACATTTTGTATTTTCTAACAAAAAAGCCCATAATATTATAATCTATAGCCCATAAAGATTTTCAGAAACGTTTTTTTATTAATTTGACACTGATACGCCTCCATTTCTAATATCCCAACCCTGCAACATTTTAAATGCAATTAAAAGTGGTTATGAAAGAGTGTGGACTTCCTTGTGAAGTAGGAAATCACTCTTGTGATTAACATGCAAACGAGCTCATGCTGGCAGAATAGATTGGGGTTTTNGCACCATTGAGAGTACACCAAGTAAATCATTTACCATGTTTTTTAATATATATGTTATTAAAACAACATCTACAGTAATATATTGCAGAGGATGGAGACATATTATTGGTCTTTATACACGATCCAGCCTAATACAACGTTCTATTGGCTTTAAATTTAGTTAAGGGGCACATTATTTTTAGTATCTGAGTAGGTCAACTGCTTTTCGTTCAGATTACAAATGCCAAAACTCTCAAGTCTGTAACTGCTTTGTATAAAGTGTAAGGTTTGTTTAAACTTTCACAGTAAAAATAACAATAAAATTACTTCCTCACATTTTTCTTTTATTTTTCCCCCTCCTTTTTTAGTAATAACAGACAATTCTTAACTTTCACTAACACACTTTGATTCATACCTGCTACATAGTGCATATACACACATTTTTTCCAGACTTCTAAAGAAAATTATAATGCATTAATGACAGGAACTATGGTAATGGAAAAAGGTCACCCTCTTTTGAACACCTTCTGTTTTAAACCATTATATATAAAGACATTTGAGAAAGCAAAGAATTAAAAGGCAGCCTTTGTGCAACCCATTACTGAAATATTATAGAATAATCTATATCAAATGTAGTGAAATAGCAGATTCTTTAGGATCTAAATTTACTGCAGCCACAGAAATGCTTTTATGCTTATTATGCATCTGCATGTTGATTCAATTATTAAAAGGACACCTGACAGCAGACTTACTTAATTGAATTAATTAAACTGGATGAATAATCACAGAATTACTATTGTATGAAATTTGTCCTGAGAAGTAACACTGGCATTGTGAAATTGCAAGTAATTTGAATGGTAAAATACACTGAGCAGAGCAGTGTTCACTTACTATATTCTGGAATTCTTCACTTCATACATGAACAAATGGGACATACAAATGAATAGACAGCTGTGAGTAATGAATGCTTTTCCTTATCTATTGTAATTTATTACTTGAGTCCAGCTACATCACTAGATCTTTTAAAAACTTTGGAAAAAAATTTTGAAATAATAGTAATGTTAATCTCTCTCTCTAAAATGATACTAGGCAGTGGACTATTAGATACTGAGAAAGAGGCAGTGTAACACTGAAACACTTCTTTAAAGCAGTACTTCTAACCAGAATATCTCGAAAGTATTTTAATATGTCAAACTGAAATTATGCAAGTATTGTTTACTGCATTAGAGACATTTACTGCAAATTAGAGACATTAAATTATTTTAAAACATTTTAATAGATAGGTACAGTGAAGGATTCTACCACTGAATTTAGCAACAGGAGCAATTTTCTTTAGTGAAAAAATGTTATGACATACTGTATATAAATATATGCTTTTTAAGGCCCACTGAAACTATTTTTTCTTCTTATTAAAACCAATTTACTGATGAAGTTCAGAAGAATATATTATGCCCTCTTCTATTTAATGAATTGGATAATTCACTAAATAGAAGTGAAATTTTACATGACAGGGGTTTTTTTTAACATACATTTTCTCTTGTCCCTGATTTCACATGAAAAAAAAGACACAGAAAAGCCTCACACTGCTCAGAACGTAAGTTTATACTGGCAGAGGACATTCCTGGAGTGCAAGCACCCATCTGGCATATATCCAAACCCCAGCTATTAGCTCTGCATCACCACTGGGTATTTTTCTTACTTCCTCTTGAAGGGTTTTTATTTTGTTTTGTTTTAGCAACAATCCCCATAACAGAGAAATGTACAGAATTGTCTAATTTCATATGAGAGAATGGTGGGACTGGATGTTTACCTTACTCTAAAGTAATCTGCAGCATAGTAGAATCACACCCACCAGCTTTTTTTTTTTAATCAGCAATGTGTTTTCTCTTCCTAAAAATTAATATTGATGATTCTACAAATAGAAAAAATTAATTTATAAGTGATTATTAATTTATATTACTAAAAAGAACATGAACATTTTTGGGTATTCAGTGAGAATATTTTAAAATTAAATAA
>VZTN01011702.1:1264-17556 GCA_013400515.1 Erpornis zantholeuca
TGTCTCTTCCTATATCTTTTCCCAGGAAAATTATTTATTGTAATACTTGGCAATTAAGCTTGGAGGAAAGAAATCATGAAACTTTCATTTGCAGTGTTAGAAATCATGTTCTTAAAATCTGATTTACCAATAACACAATTATGAGAATTTTTTAAATTATGGTTTTTTTTCATCTGTCACTCTCTGCATCCCCTTTTTGATCATGTTAGTCCTGTATTTGTAGAGTGCAATAATAGAGTATATATTAAAAAATATATCGTTTATTAACAGAATATGCCAGATGATTGAATTTTCTTCATGCTGTAATATTAATGACTTAATATATATGGGTAATTTTTTTAAAAATTAATTTCCATTAATTAATGGAAAATTTTCACATCATGTAGCATTCACATAATTTGTGCTTTGATGGTGGGAGGGAAAAGAAAAGAAGGATCACCTGGGTATGGAAACAAAATTGAAAATAACACTCATTCTGGTTTCAGCTGGAATAGAATTAGTTCCTTCTCAATAGCTGTTCCAGTGTTGTGTTTGGGCTTTGGAATGAGAATAGTGTTGATAACAAAATGATTGTTTGGGTTTCCCCTCAGTTGTGTTAAGTCAAGGATTTTGTTTTCTGTGTCTCCTTCTCTGCTGTGAGGAGGTTCACAAAGTAAACTGGGAGGGAACATAGCCAGGACAGGTGACCTGAACTGGCCAAAGGGATATTCCACACTGTAGGACATCATGCCCAGTGTATAAACTGGGGAAGTTCCCTGGGATCACAACAGATCTGGGCTGAGAAAGAGGGCTAGGGCATCAGTCAGCTGGTGATGAGCAATTGCATTGTGCATCACTTGTTTTTCCCTTTTTTTTATCCTTATCATTATCATTATAATTCTTACTGTATTTTATTTCATTTTCAATTATTATGCTGTTCTTATCTCAAAACACGAGTTTTGCTTTGATTCTCCCCCCCATTCCACCAGGATGGGCAGAGAAGAAAGGGTGAGCTGAGAGAGTGGCTGTGTGGTGTTTCATCTCCAGCTGAGCCTAAAACCACAATGAAGTATACAAACATTTTAGAAACCACCCNTTCTCTGCTGTGAGGAGGTTCACAAAGTAAACTGGGAGGGAACATAGCCAGGACAGGTGACCTGAACTGGCCAAAGGGATATTCCACACTGTAGGACATCATGCCCAGTGTATAAACTGGGGAAGTTCCCTGGGATCACAACAGATCTGGGCTGAGAAAGAGGGCTAGGGCATCAGTCAGCTGGTGATGAGCAATTGCATTGTGCATCACTTGTTTTTCCCTTTTTTTTATCCTTATCATTATCATTATAATTCTTACTGTATTTTATTTCATTTTCAATTATTATGCTGTTCTTATCTCAAAACACGAGTTTTGCTTTGATTCTCCCCCCCATTCCACCAGGATGGGCAGAGAAGAAAGGGTGAGCTGAGAGAGTGGCTGTGTGGTGTTTCATCTCCAGCTGAGCCTAAAACCACAATGAAGTATACAAACATTTTAGAAACCACCCAGAAGCAGCACTGCAGTGCTGTCTCTCCACATCTCTACAGTCCTGGATCAAGCCTGTCATGGTGCAGAAATATCCTGGGTTTTTAGATTGTATGGTTCCATGTTTGGCTCTGAAATGTGTTTGCCTCCAGCAAAACAGTGCTTATGGCGCTTATGTTGTACCAAACCTGCCTCAAAAAAAAAAATTATATGGTGATATGTGTTTTTTCAGCTTTCATTGCCTGCCTCTGGCAGGTATTACCTGCCATCATCTCTGCAATATCTTCACTTCTGCAATATCTTTACTTCTGCAAGTGATTTTAATCTATGATCAGCAGTGCCATCGTCTCAGAGACCACGGAGGCTCACACTCTTCCAGCTTATGGAATCACAGAATCCTGAGGGTTGGAAAAGACCTCTAAGATCCCTGAGCTCAGCTGCTAACCCAGCACTGCAAGAGCCAGCAGGAACCCACACCCCTAAGCACCACATGCAAAGTTTTAGCACAAGAGGTTTGGACAACAAACACTTAATCTAAGTGAAGGTCTGTGAAAAATGCAGCGGGGTAACAACGTTTTGTCATTAGTCCAAGAATAGCTCACGTTTAAGACCACAAATGGATGTGATGGCTGTCACACCAACCCAATCTTTAAGAAAAAGGCGTTGGGTGACAGTTTAAGGTGAGCATGAAACGGAAAATAGAATGTCTAAATGCCCTGCTGTCTTTCCCAAAGCTCTGTGAGGCCATCACTTCCTTTGGGGATATTGGTGATAGAACACAGGCTCTGCTTAAGAAGGTTGCAGGAGGTTTTGAACACATACAAATTTAAACAAGCAGCTTCTGAGAGCATGACTTATGTAGCAGACCATCTGTCTGTCCTGTCCTGCTTTCCCACACCTCCAGTTGTTCCCTCAGCCATTCCATTTAGATTTCACAGCAGCACCAGAACAGGGGAGGTGAGATGGAGATGATCCTCTTTGTAATATGTGTACAAATTCAATATTGTATACTACTTTTGGGTTAAGAGTTACAGACCAGCTTTCATTCTAGGTCTGCATGCTAATCTTTTATTGCTTTACACTGCTTATTTTTCTTTCCTTCTCAAAATACGAAGTTGAAACAAAATTTCCTGATACTAAAAATATTCCCCAACCATCACCAGAGAGATTAACAATTCATACAATCTATGATCATAAGATGATGGAGAAAATAAAACAGATATATAGGATATCATGGTACCATTAACATATTTATTTTATTACTGATAGTTTCTAATCTATGGAACGTTGTGCTTAAAATTGATGTCATAAACTTTAATAAAATTAATTCCTTATAATGAGAAGCCATGAAAAGCATTTCAGTAAAGCATTTCAGTACTTAAACACTTTCAATTCTTTAAAAGAAGTGTTTGAGAAATATTTTTCTCTCCTACCACCACTCTGGAGCATTTGAAAACATTTCTCTGAATAAAGACGGGGTTTTTTACCACTGCTGTATGCCAACATGAAGATAAGTGCCATCTGTGAAAGGGATCTCTTTATCAGGCTTCAACAGTTGTAGGGAAATGCTAACAGAAGTTATTGTCGTGAGGAATGGGAAATATATCCTAGCAGAAATGGGCACTTCAAAAGCACTGAGCGCTGGGACACGTAGAAAAGTTCAATTCCAGTTTATAAAAGTTTCCGAAGGTCATGCTCCACTCCCTCCTGTGGCTTTGGCCCAAAACAAGAGTGTCAGAAACATTCACTCCAAAGCTGTAAATGTTTTGTTGCTCTCATTTCACTTCAGAGGAAAGCAAGAGTGTAGGGAGAGTTTCTGACCATTTTAAAAACAAAGACTATAAGGAGTGATATGTTTATTTACATATTATGCAGACAGATTTTTTGTCTTAAATTGGAAAATATGACGAAATTTAAGTGTCTCTCCAAAAAGAAACCAAATAACTTAGCACAAAGAAATTGATAATGCCCCTGTAAATTAAAAATAATGCCCTGAAAGACCATTTCCAGATACAACTTTTTTAATGAGAAAGAGAATTATAGTCATACAACGGTCCTTTCTAGATAGCACTTATTTTAGGGTGAAAGATTATAATTTTAAGGTAGCATGGTTTTGAATGACAAAGAAAAGAAGCTTTGAAACTTTTCTGTGCTAGGTGGAGAGATTTGGTGTTTCTTCATATGTAAAAGGAGAAGTCCAGATGTGACATTCAAATAGATTAATAGCCTTCCAGAGTAAATATTCCAAATGGCCAAAATGGTGAAACTGAGGACAATGTCATGAAAGGAAAAAAATGATTCTTTACCCTCTCACCTAATGACCTCAAACACACCCTGAATAAAACTGTTTTCTTCCAACATCACCTCTCAGAGGATTTTTGGTCAGACCTGGAGAGCTTCAGACTACTGACCTAGAGAGGAACTGCCCAGTACCTGTGCCCCGATCCCCTGGAGCATAAGTTTTGGTCATGGTTACACACTAAATTTTTGACCAAAGAGATTTATGAATAAAGCAAGGAGGTTTGTTTTTTTTTTTTGTTAAAGCAAAAAGCATTTTAATAGAAGAACAAATAACCCCATTATGCTTGCATTAATCTTGAGAATTTGTACATTTAAATTATATCATTTCAAAAGGTCTTTGCTGTAAAAAAAAATGGTTCATACAGTTAAGAAAATGTAAAATGTCGGTGAGTGACCTCAGTGTGGCCTTGCAGGGCCTGAAGGAGACACAGGAAAGATGGAGAGAGAGAGAAGCCAAGGGCTGGAGGGACAGCACACAGGGAATGGCTTCCCAGTGCCAGAGGGCAGGGCTGGATGGGATCTTGGGAAGGAATTGTTCCCTGGGAGGGAGGGCAGGCCCTGGCACAGGGTGCCCAGAGCAGCTGTGGCTGCCCCTGGATCCCTGGCAGTGCCCAAGGCCAGATTGGCCATCAGGGTTTGGAGCAGCCTGGGACAGTGGGAGGTGTCCCTGCCCATGGCAGGGGTGGCACTGGATGGGCTTTGGGGTTCCTTATAGCTCAAACCTTTTTGTGAGTCTATGTAAGAAGATGTTCACAAAACTATTCCTTGCTGATGACCCTGGAAGAGAAACTCCCACTATAAATGGGTTTTCTGACAGATTCTTCCTTGTAGGATCTTTGAATGGTCTGCTCTGAAAGCCTGACTACAGCCTTGTCAGGGGAGAAGTGATTCAGCTGGTTAAGGAGGGGACTTTTCTGATTAAGCCTTCATATAAATCAGTAAGCTTTGGGAGATTTTTAATTTCATTATTTGTGCCATTTAAAAGCTTCTGTGGCTATGTTGTTTGTTTTGGATGTTGTGAATGTTCTGTTTGCATTCCCTCAGACAAAACTCAGTGTGATTGCAGAAAATTGCAAAACAGCAGCAAAACTACAGGAAGCACAGGGATGCCGAACAAGCGCAGTAGGCAGAGTTGCCTATCAGTTTCTTTCCTCACATCAACTACAAAGGCCTGGTTTAGAGGTAAAACAAGGAATGTCAGGAGAGGCAGAAAGATCTACCTGTCACCAGCTGTGATGACAAAGACATTTCTGCTACACTGAGAGATGTTGACAAACATGGCTTAGCCCAGGGGACGGCACAGAGAGTGCTCTGCCCAGAGCGAATCTAAGGACTGAAGTGTCCTGACAGAGAGTTGAAATGTGACTGAGGAAAAAAAATGTGAGCTTCCAGGCAGTTGCTCCCTGTTCCCATGTAAGGTAGGCACTGAGATTAATAGGCTCTCAAATTCCTGCTGCAGTTTTGTAACAGCAACAGCTGAACCTGTGCACCTTTACAGGAAAAACTAAATCTGGGAGATAGATTTTCCCCAACTGCCCCAGATCATTTGTGAAGGAAGCATGTTTATTAGCGAGACAACAGCTTGAACTCTGATCTATTGATTGTGGTTGCAAAATTTTGACACAATATCATAAAAAATTCTCCAAGTTTAGAGGCAATGATGTACCCGAATCAGTCTGGGGTCACAATAACCAAACGATCTAGACTCACTAGGCAGCGGGCATTTTCTATCTCTCCACTGCAAAAGTTCTTCTTCTTTTGGATTTGACAGAAACTGAGAGCAATAATTAGCTGAAATAGAAATTTATTAAGCTTTGCTGCAAAACTCTGTGTATATAAAACACATTTAAAGCTGTTGGCAGATAAGTAATAAAGGCAGCCAAACTTAGATTCACATAAAACTCTATCATAAATCCACAAAGTCACCTGAGTGATACTTTCAGTGTGCTGGGTACTGATATAGCTGAGGCCTGAAAGCTGGAATCTCTGCATCTCAGCTCTCCATTTATTAATGCAGAGAACAAGAATGCAACTCTATCTTTCAGCGGAGTAGTATAGGATAGATACATTAATGAGGAAAAAAGAATAATAGAAGCCATTCCAGTGTGAGATATGATGGAGCACAGCTCGGCCATATCACCTCTTTCCTTCTCTCTTGGGAAGAAGGCAAGCACAGAAAAAAATCCAGACCAGATCAGCAATGCACAATAGCTTCTCCACATACCAAGGGAGTGCTCTACCAGGCACAGACTGCCAATTTATGGGTCTTTTTGAACTGGATGAAAGATGTGGAGGATGGAAGGAATAAATCCACCTGAGAATCTGGCCCTGGAGTATTTAGGGGTTATATTGTGTGATTTGGGATTTTCATACCTCTATTGACTTCACAAAGCCAATAGAAAATATATAGAGAGGAAAAGGGAAGGAGTAGAATCCCCAGACTGCACCATGTCTCTTAGGTCTGGTCCGATATTCTTCATTTTGTCTTTTCAATGCTTTTTCATCTGTCTACAGAAGATGTAAGTGTATATTAGGGTCTCTGCTTTGCAGCCTAAGTGCAAGTAAAGGCTCCAGTCTGTACATGTCTGGAAAAAAAATAAGTATTAACAGGCTTTTTGCTCGACAATTCAATTTTTACTCCAGGTCTTTCTCTAAGAGAGATCATTCACTGTTGTGTAGGCAAAATGCCATATGAAGCAAGTCAGGAGGGATCTTTCTTTTATAATCCCCTCTGTTTCATTACACTCTGGCAAGGAAAGCATGTTTTATAGCTTTTATTTTATTTCTTGCACCATTGTACTGATAGAAGTGAGAAAACCTCCTCAGATAAGGAGCAGTGAATGAAAAAATAAAAAGCAAAGTGACAGTAACTTTTCCACAGGAATAAGACCAGATGCTGAGAAAGTTCACAGAAAAAACTGGGGGGAGCTGTCGACTCCCTTGAGGGCAGGGAGGCCCTGCATAGAGGCCATGGCAAACGAGAGGCCTGGGCCTGCACCAGCCATGTGAGGTTCAGCGCCAGAAGACGCCAGATTCTGCCCCACAATGGGTGTACAGACAGACTGGGGAATGAGAGGCTGGAAAGCAGTGCCAGGGAAAGGCACACTGGGGGTCCTGGTCGATGGCAGTGCCCTGGAGCCAGGGGGGACATCCCTGTCCTGGGGACACCGGGCCCAGCATGGCCAGCCAGGCTGGGAGGGATTGTCCCGCTCTGCTCTGGGCTGGGGAGGCCTCACCTGGAATAGTGTGTGCAGTTCTGGGCCTCAGAGTGTAAACATGACATTAAACTGTTAGAGACTGTGCAAAGGAGGGCCATGGGGACAGTGAAGGGCCTTGAGGGGAAGCTGTGTGAGGAGCGGCTGAGGGCACTTGGTCTGTTGAGCTGGAGGAGACTGAGGGCAGAACTCCCTGAAGATCTGCAGCTTCCTCCTGAGGGGAAGAGGAGGGGCAGGGACTGATCTCTGCTCTGTGGGGACCAGGGACAGGACCCAGGGAATGGCCTGATGTTGTGTGAGAGAAGGTTTAGGTTGGATATTAGGAGAAGAATCTTCCCTCACAGGGTGGTCGGGCCCTGGATCAGGCTCCCCAGGGAATGGTCTCAGCACAAGTTTGACAAGAATTGTCCACAAGTGTTTGGACAGTGCTCTTGGGTGTCGTGCTGACTTTTAGCCTTCTGAATTGTTTGCATTTTTCTGTAATGGAGTTCTCATGCATTTCGTATAAACAAAATAATATTTTTCTAACTGTTTCTTTTGTTTTTCATTCCTCTGAGGAAGAGGAGACAATTGATGGACTTCTAATGCAACCAGTGTAGTTGAAAAGGAGGAAACCTCATCCTCCAATCCACGAGCATTGTCAGAAATCTATATACACAAAGTCAAAAAATTAAACTGTGTTTTTTTCTGCTTAAAACTGACTGTCTCCGTGTTGTTCATTTCATGTCCTATAGTGACACTTGGGCACTGTCAATGGTGTGACTCTTGGGCTTGGTCCTGTGCGTGGCCAGCAGCTGGACCCAAAGACCCTTGTGGCTGCCTTCTGACACAACATTTTCTGTGGTTCGGTGAACATCACTTAAATATGAAAACCTTCTCTCAAAAATTGAATATTTACTGCTGAATCAGTGGCTCTTCCAGAGGCATCACCGTCTTTCCACACAGAGAGTGCATGTTTGCTTTCCCTATTGATACCAGCAACACCTTTAAAATCCTCAGGAACCTGTGTTTTCTGTTATTCTGATCTTCAGTGTTTCTCCAATACCACCCAACAGCTAAAGTTTGCAGCCAGGGAATGTCCTTCTTCACAAAAATCAAGACAGGGCTGACCACCCTTCCACAGGGGAATGCTTACAGACACTGCAAGACACGAGCAGATAAACCTTTTTTTTTTCCCCAAAATAAAGAAGCTCTCCCTCTAAACAGTGCTATGCTCTTATCTGGCAGGAATCTCACAGGGTTTGTTTGCAATATGACTGGATAGTTTGTACCAAAATTGTAATCAAAATTTTTGTACACATCACACACACACACACACACATGCGCTATGAAAGGCAGCATCCATCTGTCTGGATCAGAGGAAAGGTTCTCCTGGGAGCTCCAGCTTGTTGCCTAACGCAGGAGCTCCTTCTATTGGCAGACAAACTGAGGAGAGTTACGAGTCAGGATGGGAAAAAAAATTACCTGATAAAAGGGGAGTAAAGGTACTTTTTGATGCAAATTTTAAGCTTAAGATGAACTCTCATGAAACACAACTATATATATGTGCTGTGAAGGACCTAGAGGAAATACTGCACTGAAATTAACTTAATTCTGTAAAAGAAAAAAAAGCTTGAACCTCACTGTTAAAACATTCATTTTAAATAAGTGATTAGCAATTCCCTATTAGATCCTGAGCAAATCTTGTTCTTGGACCTTGGAGCTGCAAAGCTATGGTTAAATGAAAATTATATGAAAATGAAAGGGCCTATGATGGTGGGTAATATATTTTTTCAGTCATAATATTTTGTTAAGGTAGGCATCTCTTAATGATATAAAAATACTTTGCAAGTAATAAAAGAAAATTATCATTTTCTCTGTTGTCATGTCTCAGAGAATTTATTTTGTCAGGCCACTGAAATTCCCAAGATAATCCAAAAGTATCTGCTGCTACTTATTTTAAGGTTTAAGAGTTTACCAATATTAAGGTCAGTTTTAAAGGATATTTAAGGGTCAATATTGTGCAAACTGATGCAGTACCAGCAGAACTGGTTACGGAGGAGCATGGGGGAGTGAATCTAAAGCTAGGCTGTTCTGTCTACTGAAATTGAAAACTAGGCTCTCATGAAAGTTACAGTAAAAGTTATGGTCCTTATTTATTTAAAACAGTTTCCATTGTCAGTGAAATCTGTTTTACCATTCCAAGTAGCTGAAAAGGTGGAAAACCACCTCCAAATTTAAATGTCCAAGTGGTAAAGACTAAATCATGATCTTTTACAGAGAAAAATTTTGAGAACAGAAAATGCTGGAATAGAACTGAGAAATACAAAAACAGAGCCTGCAGCTGCTCTGTGCAAGTTGAACACAGGGATCAATGTGTTCTGAGAGAACCTTTTAAGTCTGGGCTCACCTTTCCTCGCCATTACTAAAAGCTGAGCAAGCTTTAATAACAGTAGAATCTTTTCAACATCTTCCAAAAGATATTAACTTCCTCCTTGACATTATGAAGACAAGCACTCCCTGTCAGAGGTCTAAGGAAAATTCATTTACACATTTCTCAAAACCTCAAACCTTCAAATAGAGACTTGATTCCATGCAAGATTTTTGCACGGTTTTGTGGAGCTGTCTAGATACCAATTAGCTCACAAGGTTTCTCTGTCATGTGAAAAAAGAATACAATAATAGAACTCACAATTACTAGCAAAGAGATATAAGATTTTAGTCTTGTCATGAAGAATGAGAACAAGTGTGACAAGTCACAGAATGAGTTGTCTGATACATCTGCTGAGTGGGAATGGAGAGCAGTAACACAAACAACTAATATGTTATAGCTCACAGACTGTCTGATTTGTTAATGACCTGATAAATTAAATACCAAGTAAAAATATCATAAAATAAAATAGTCTTAGACTGTTAAGACTTCTTCTTGGACTGGAGAGGCAATTTTGCTATATATATAGGTGATTTAAGAAGAACAGTAACTCAAACATCACAATGATTTTTTGATAGGCAGCCTTCTGCCAGTACATATTAAATAGACACCCTTCTGATGTCCCCTGGAAATTAAAAAATAATTTATGAATAACAGAATTTTTAAGTGAGGCTAGGGATTCAAGATATCTGGTGCAGGAATATAATTACCTATTTGTAATTGTCATTCTGATCCCAAAGAAAATCTTCACTGAGTTAAAGGATATGTTTTGAATGTACTTAAAACAGAAAATAATGGCTTTGGAAAATATAAGTATATAAAATACTCTGCATTTACATTACAGAGCAAATGTCTGTACTAGTTTTTAATACTATCTTTTAAATCCAGACTCAAGGTCACTGAACCAAGTGTGTTGCACCTTTTGATCATGAATGTTTTGGCAGTGAATTCAAGCGTGCCAATCCCATTGCACACCTGTGTGCAGTGATATAGACCTACAGTGCACTTACCTTTCATGCTGCAATGGAAATGGACACAAAAAACCCTGCAATCCCTCCTCCAGGTGATGCCAGAATGATATTTTGCCTTTTCTTTTATACCCCTCTCACACACTCTTTTATAGTTTGATGTATTCTCAGTGCTTTTAGCCCCACACTTGTACCTCCCCAAGGCTGAGAACTCAGCTCAGCCCCACGGCACCGTTAAACCAGGAGAGCAAACATCCTGGGAGCCCCAGACACCAAGGGCCTCTCCAGAACACATTTTGTAAACTAAGATAAACCCATTCAGAGAAAAAGTTCCTTGGAACAAAGTTCACTTGAGCCTCTCATTGGAAAGTCTTTGATAGATATGCTAATTTTGCAAGGCCTATAATTGTGTGAATTTTGGTGTGTGAAAGAGCAGTGTGTACATTCTGAGACATTCCACCTGCACCCAAGGTTTGCTAAATAAATACCGAGATAAAAACCCCTTTTCCACATAAACCATGTCTTAGTTTTAATTTTAAGACCAGGGAAAGGCAACACAAGTAAGACACAGCATAAGAACCAAAGCTGTTAGAAACCATTCTGGACAGAAAGCACCAGCTGCATGAGCCAGGATTTGACCTGAACTGCTCCATTAAGAAAATATTCACTGTCTCATGGAACCTTGTTAAGGAAGATGGCTGGAGTGAGAAACTCTGCTACTGAAATCCTCAGAAACAGAGTTGGGGAGTGCCACATAGAACATACTCTGTTTTCTGTGGTTGGGAGCCAGTGCATACTGAGAGCATCAGAGATTTCCCCAGCGAGGTTTCTGGAGCTGTACATTCTCCACTGAAAATCTGGGTAATGGGCTGCTTTCAGGGCCGTGGACAACATTAAGAGAAGACCAAAAAACCCTCAACAATGAGAGCTGATGTTTCATCCACATGCCTTGGCCTAGTTCAAACACGAAGCAAGTAGGATTTCCTTTTCCACTCTAAGTGGCTCACACCCTTCCTCCCTCTCCCACAACAGGGCCCTTCCACTCCCTTGAAGGTTCCAGGCTAACAGAAAATTCATGGAATGCTTTGTGTTGGGAGGGACCCCAAAGCCCATCCACCTCCCACTGTCCCAGGCTGCTCCAAGCCCCAATGTCCAACCTGGCCTTGGGCACTACCAGGGATCCAGGGGCAGCCACAGCTGCTCTGGGCACCCTGTGCCAGTGCCATACCAGCCCATAGGGAACAATTCCTTCCTAATATCCCATCCATCCCTGTCCTCTGCCAGTGGAAAACCATTCCCCTTTTCCTGGCACTCAATCCCTTTGAAATTATCTCCCTCCATATTTCTTGTCAACCTCTTCAGGTACTAGAAGGCCACAGTGAGGTCCTCCCAGACCTTGCTGAACAATTGTCCAGCGTTGCACTTTTTGTGGAAGCAGGATTCCTCACTATTTTTCCTTTGCTGACCACAGAATTGAGAGCATTGTCCATTCAAAATAGATCCCCTCCCATGAATTCTGTCCATTAGGCATTGCACTTTGTTTGAAATGCAACTGTTTTGATGAGAAACACAGAGGTCATTTGGAGAGGGTCTCAGTCATCCCATCTTAGACTAATGCATACTCTCAGTATCAAAATTAGTTAACTGTGAGCCTTAGTGGAGAGGAGTGGTTCACCTTCAATTAGAGGTGAACCCACTCTCAGTAAATAAAATAAGATTTCTTATGAAATTTTCACTATTCCCAAAATCCAACTTGGTGATTGCTGGGATTGTTTTTTAAATCCAGTAATGATGTTACTGTTCCACTTGGTCTATGATTCAGTTAAGGAATCTTCCAAGGCTGTCAGGGGATGAATGATTATCTCTCATTCCCTTCTCTAGTCAGAAATCAGAATTTTCTGTACAGGCAGTCCCCACCTTAGTCATGCAGGTGTTTCTGGTATGGCCAAGGGATGCTTCACTGCTCAACCCATTACTCAAATCTGGGGGTAAACAGGAATTCTTGGGATCCTACAGCAGCTTGAGGACAGAGCAGTGGGTGGGATTTACTACCACAATAATGCAGCACACATGAAGACTGCCTTCCTTAATTCCAAACAAGTTAACATGAGACTTTCAGTCTGTCTTTTATTTCTAATGGATCTAAATAGTTTCATCCAGTAAATTATAGCATAAATTCAGTAAATAATCAAGTTAATAGACCAGCAATCAAAGAAACCCAAACCAAACCAAACTAAACATAAATAGCCTGATAGATAAAAAGAATCTGCAGGATCACAGTGAGACAACTCTCATCACTGCATCCTCTTGCCAGGATCTCTCCAGCAGACACTCTACTCATATTCTCTGTTCTGTCTCCAGATCACCATGGTCCTTTCATGTAAAAATCAGATTTTTCCAGAGATCCTGGCTAGTCTTTCTTTAAATCTCTGGGCACCTAACCTAAATGTGCCTGGGGGAAGAAATCTGAATCAAGAGCTGTCTCAGGGTGTGCTGCTGGCAACTCTTCCTCTGGACAGGACCTCAGAAAAGACCACAAGCTTTCTCTCCAGCTCTGCCTGAGGTTTTGCTTCACCTCTTTTTTTGGGGTTTAGCAATGAGTTTCTCTTTCTACTCTTGCAGTTTTCCACTGGAAGCTTCATGTGTTTGGAGGAAAAAGGTAGAAATTAAAAATACTGCAAATCCCTGCAATGAAATACCCAGGGAAAAAAAAAAAGGAAATCAGAAAGTATATTATCCTTTCCTAGGTTTTGCATGCACAATTCATTCTGAAGCAGCATTTTTAGTGTGTTTCTGTGTGTTCTGGTCTCTAAAATTGCTGAAGAACTGTTCATCCTACCCCTTGGATGGGAGGCCCACCTGCAAGAGCAGCAGCTTGGAGTGTGGTGGCCCATTTTCATGGACCTGAAGCTAAAGAATGTGGCAGTACGAAAAAAAAGGGGAGGAAAATTGCCACCATTATATTCCTTGAATGAGTAATAAATGGATATTTTTCAGAGCAGAGAGAGCATTGCTTATCTCTAAGGGGGTACAGCAGCATGAAAGAGACACCTGCAGCAGAAGAGATTCCTGAAATAAGCCTTTCCTCTAAAATTAAGGATTTTACTGCCATCAGCCAGAGCCCCAGAATTTTAACCTAATATATCTAGCACACACTTCCATGGTGTACTGAAAATCAGAAAGTGGAAACAATGGAAATTTTCTGAATTAATTTAAATTCCAGTCTTTGATTATGTTTAAGAAACTAGGTGAGCAGCAAGCAGGGATTGCATCACACCTATAAACTGTATTGAATTACATTATGAGCATAACACTGCAGTTAAATAAGTGCTACACAAAACCATTAGCAATCAAGATCATGCTACCCTTTTTTCTCTTTCTTTTTAGAACACCACACTCAGGGTTTTTAGCACTGAACAACAGGGCTATGAAGCTGTAATAAAATATTGTATAAAGAAAAGCTAGAATAAGCTGTAAAAATAAAACCTTGATTATTGGATGTACAAAGAGATAATATCTAGCAGATAACCTTTCTTCACCTTATTTGTGTAGGATTTTTTTGCTACATTTGTGCTTGTTAATGGAGGAGTAAAAATTGTCTTTATTTTTATCAAGCTTCAGTTATTTTGGCTTGCTCAGATTCCCCTTTTACTGTAACCATGAAGACATTTTTTTCCAGCCTTGCATTTCAGTCATGAAAAAATCAGTGCGGAAAAGAGAGATTCTATAAAGAAATGTATGTAAGCGATTTGCAGAGAACAGTTTCAAAGATCATGAGCGTTCTCTCAGCATTTGTGTGTTTCAGAAACACAGGAACTGGAGAAGCCATAAGTGAAATAATTTTCTCCTTTATTTTAGCAATTGACTGGAAATTAGAGAAAAATAGCCACTAATCTTTCATTCCACAGGCCAGCAGCAGGAACTTGCCGTGTTCTCTCACTGCAGAAGGAAGGGTTTAAATTGCTGTCAGAGGAAAAGTGGCAGATCCTGACCCTCAGCCACATCCTCCTTAGAGCAGCAACTTGAGGTCAATCACGTGGAATACATGCTCTCACAATCTTACCATTCACTTAGATTTGAAATGCAAAATAATGAAAGGAAAATATTTATCTTCAGGATTGCCACTGTCAGTTGGAGTGACTTTTACTTTTGATGGCACATTGCTGTGCAAACAATCAAAACAGTTTTCTCACAGACTTTTTCTCACAAAATTTATACAGGCCAGAATTAAAACTATAAATGCTGTATTAACCTTGATCAACGTTTCTTCATGAATAAACTCTGCAAAACTCCTTATCTTCACCTGCTTTTTTTGAGTGAAGGGAAGAATGGGAAGTAAAGATTATATTTCAAAACTTAAGCTCTAATGGTGTTGCTGACTAGTACAGCATAAGAACATAAGACTAGCTTTTTCAAGAAGCTGCTTTCCGTAAACTAAAAAAAAACCCAACCTTTTATTTGCACAATTTTCACTATAATGTATAATATTTCAATTTTCTAAAATGTGTGGGAAAAGAATACCTCAGGTTTGCTCTTCTGAACATTAATCTGTAATATCTTTAGGCTTTAAAAATGTACATAGGCCAATAAATATTTCTGTGCTCATTGCCTGATTTCCGACTTGGTTTTTGATTAGTGCTAATTCCACTAAAATATAGTTTAGATGAATACCAAATGTTAGATTACTATTATTCTTTAGTTGGAAACCAAAGATGAAGATTAATTAACAGATGCTTCTAGTTAACAGGTTGCAAAGATAAATATATTTTAAGATAAAAACACCACTTTGAGAAACCTTGCAAAAAGTTACTGGTGTACCAAGAGCTCACTTTCCTTTGCAGTACAGTAATTATATAATTGCATCATTGATGTAGGTGTAATTATTTTTTAGTGTGCATTTAATACTACTTTCACAGTAGAGAAGGTATTTCTTGTCCTTCAACATGTATCTAATTAAAAGCTTCAAAGTGGTTTAAGCTTATCCATATTGGTGGACTTCTTTGAACTTAAGTTGCTCTATCTTGTTTTATCCATGATTTTTTCAGTTTCCTTGCCCAAATTTTCCCAAGACTGGTGGGCATTTCTGTGGCAGAGGAAAGAAGAAATTTTATTACTATTCACAGAATCTTACAGTTTTTGAAGAAATGTGGGATTCTGGGATCCCCTAGCAGCAAAGGAAAAGATGAAGTTATTCACCTGCAGCTATGAAACGTTTCTCCAGTGTTGAACAAGATGAGGAAGAAAAAGTCATCTTCACCAGTTAAGCCAATATGGACATGTCCTGCCCATGGATTTTGTGGAAAAGCTTCAGGAAAGGGCTTAACTCCTCAAATAATATGGAACAATTTCAAATTCATGCCACAAGCCTCTGCTCACACACATAGCCGAATAATTATAAAGAAATATAAGTTGATGAGAATACTTATGAACTCAGTCAATTAATGGCATCTAGGCATTATAATTTATTGAAAACTTATGCTGTCAATCAGAGCCATTAATAAACCTAGGAAAATAAGCTTTGAGGGAATTTGGTTGGGTTTTTTTTAAGTTTGGTTTGGTTTGGTGTGTTTAACTTACCAAGGATTTTAAAGGTCTAGATCTTAATCTGTAGTGGTATTTGTTAGACTTTCACTGTTGCTCACACCTCTTTTTGAAAGAAACTAGGAAATTCAGTCTGCATGATGTCTCTTGATGTTTCAAAATTGCTCAGTGAACTCAAAAAAATGGCATAAAATATATATTATCAAAAAAAACCCCAAAACAGGGTAAAGCTGAGAAATTTATATTGTTATGCATAAATGTGTGTTTTCCTGCCTGGAATGATTTGCTGAGCAAATCATGGTTGGGATCATCTGACAGTGACCCTTCCCAGCACAGCCATTCTTTTTCCTCACATG
>VZTN01011707.1:1737-41909 GCA_013400515.1 Erpornis zantholeuca
CCCGTACAGGATCTTGCAGATGTTTTCCTATAGCCTTTGGGATCTACCTCATTTCAAGGTCTATATAGTAGAAACAAATTGTGCATTTACACAGCAAAAGTCTAACTGAATTCCCATAAGAACCTTCAAAGGCTTTTATGTTTGACCAGGCTCTGTGTTCTGCTACTTTGGCAAAGAGGTATTAACAATGACTTGTTAATAGTAATGGAGCCATACCTTCTCCATATGGGTTCCAACACTTAGAGCTGTATCATCTGTCCATATTTAAAAGCTCCACCTTAAAAAGATGATAAATGAGACCAACTTGACCTGGCCTTAGACCAAGTCATGGATTAAACAATTTCTTTCAGCTTGATTGGGGTTTTATTGAGGAAACCTACTAAGTAAAAGCTATTCAGTCACAGTGCTTAAGTATCAAAAGAGTTCATGGAATTTGAAAAACACTGCCAATGTGCCAGCCAGACCCTGAGTTACCAGGACAGAGACCAGCTGTATAAAGCAGAGGACTCAAACAACAGTGAACCTTTTCTGGATTCCCTGTTTCCTGCAGCTTGTGCATCTCTGAAACATGCAAACTCTTAAAATTGTGTGTTCCTCTTCTAGAGCAAAGATGTCAGAGTCTTTGTGTGTGTGTGTGTATATTTATGTATATGCAAGCAGACACGGGATTTTATCATTAATTTGTTACTCTTACCCACATTAATGCTAAACATCAGCAGCCTTCAATGAAGATTAGATAAGTGAAAGACACCAAGTGTAGTTTTTAAGGTGAAAAATCCAACAGGCAATGGAAATGAAGTTTTGATCTTTCATTTATTAAATACTGTTCTATAATTCTCTCTTTTAAGGTGCTCTGGAGATTTCCATTGTAAGCTTTTGGTAACCTGTTTTTAGACTGTTCTACACCACTTTGGGTCAGTGCTGCAGAGTCTGTGCCTGCCACTGACAATCGGTTGAAAGGAGAGTTTAAAACCCTAAGACCAGTGATGAATATTAATGTGCTAATATGACTGCAGAGATGTTTTCATTCAGTTTTTGGCTCTGTCTTGGCATGTGAGGGTTTATCACACATACAACATGTCTTTTTCTTTTTAATTGCCACAAGGTTTTTTCTCAATGATACCTTCTGCTGTCTAATGAGTTTATTCTTTCACACATCATTATTACACATGTTCAGTGCAAACAATCTGTATTGCTATTTTAATAAAAATAACAACAAAAGAAAGAGCAAAGTCAGGGCTCGGGGAGCACACAGCATGTCACTCTGGTCTAATCTGATGCTCAACATTGCCATAGCAACAACACCAGAGGAGAGCGAGGGGTGGCTGGAGCCTCCTCCTCCTGTTGATCACAACCAGTGGGTTCCTTATGCAGAACCAGCACTTACAGGGTGTGATTTCCACTTTTTCAGAAAAAATAAGACCCCAGACCTTACCCCTCTTTAATGTTTTGAAGTTCTGTGTAAGTGGAGTCAGCAAAAAATGTATATCAGAACAGAATTGTTTTAGAAAGTTTTTTTAATTGTTCAGATTTGTACCTTTTAATGATTTCTTGGAGAAACTGTAATTGTAATGATTTATGTAAATGATTTCACTAGCAAAAGGTCTATTCTAAACATAAAAACAAACCCAGGAAAAAACTACTGGAAGGGAGCTAGAAAGGTTTTGCCATTAAGAGATTATGATCATTCTCAATCTTCAAAGTGGAAATTGCTTCAAAGTATAAAAATATTTTTCTGATAAACTACAATTAAAATCTAAACTTCCTTTATTAATTTATTTTAGAATTTGCTTTTTACTATAGGTCTGTGAATTCAGAGAATTAAAGATTAACCGAGCTTAAATTTCTACCCTTCATTAAAAGTTCTGGAGTATTTTGCCACTTGTCATTATTATGTGCATTCTCAATAATGTACCATTATTAATGAAAGATTTTCAAAATCCATAAAAAATATTGATGTGACTATCATAAAGAAAAACACCCTGACAACTTGCAGTGGAATTAAAATAATTTTGAATTATCTAAAGACAAGAAGGCGACTGGGAGCAGTTTGAATGGATTTATAAGGTGGAAATCATGCATTACCAACCTGACAGCCTTCTGTGGAGAAAAGACTCGTTTGGTGGATGAAAGGAGAGGAGTCAATCCTGAGTGACTGGAATTCAGCAAGGCCCACCCTAAACCTAAACCAAACCCTAACCCTAACCCAATCCTAACCCAAACCTAATCCTAACTCTAACCCTCACTTTAACCCTTATCATTCACCTAACCCTAACCCTAGTGTTAACCCTNGTGGGCAGTGTTCAACATTAGTGATCTGGATGATGGCACAGTGAGCCTTCAGCAGGCTTGAGGATGACACAAAACTTGTGGTGGTTGATAAACCAGATGGCTGTGCTGCTACTCCTCAATGCATCAACAGACTGGTTTTGTGTCAAAATGACTTAAATAGTTTAATTTTGGGCAAAGCAAACAAGGTTAATTGAAAAGGAAGACGATTAATGGATGCTCATTTGTGCTGGCCATTGAAAATATCTTCCCACAACAGTTTTCTTTACAAAATCCAAAGATTTAGATGTCCACTTCATGCCACTTAAATGTCACCACTTAAAGTAATCACAGCAAAAATTCCATCAAATGTCCTCAAACTGTGGAGCATCATTTAGCCCTGCTGTGCTATGAATATTACCTGGCAATGAAATGATAGAACTTGTGACCTAAAGATTGACCCATCTGCTATTTATTTAGCCTTGGAAAAATTCTAGATCAGAAGAACGAAACAAAAAAGGAAAGAAAATTGCAGTTTGAAACCGTAACACTGATAGGGTAATTTCATTTTATAAGTATATTTGGCTTGGTTATGATCAGAGACTCAGCTTCATATTTGTAAGCTAATATTGAAATATAACCGAAGGTGTAAGTAAATTTAGTTTCTTTACTGTTTAATGAATCCCATCTTTGTGAGCTGAAAATGTGTGAGGCTGATTGTGAATAACAGAAAAAAAGATCTGTAAGATATTAAATTTATGGTGATCACCTCCTGTCTGCATAATGGAATTTTCTGAAGATTCTTGGCAAGGGAAGGATTTCAGAGCTGTTAAATTCTGTGTATATCAGCTAGAGTCTATGGTTGACAAGCCCTGTTCCATCCTTATGTAATGGCATCCAGAATTGAAACATTCCATGCTGATCTGCATTCTGTTATGGAAGGTCAACCAAGGCAAAGCCAGTCCCCAGATTCCTGGGCAGGAAATACTGAAGGAAGGTCTCTTTGCCTCTCTATAGCTGAGCCTTCAGAAATTCAATTGTGTTTGGTGCCCTGGCCCAAACCAGTTTTGGTTTAACAAACTTGGTCTCCTGCTTGTTTCAATTATAAAAACCACCTTTGAATCTCCTAAATAGTGAAGTACTACTTTTAAAGGTTTTGGAATTTGTATGTATAAGGATTTTGAAGTCTTTATCTTTCTTCCCTCTCTTGCAATGAGACACGTAGTCCTTGATATGAAGAAATCCCTACAACAGCCAGCTTTTCATGATGTCTGGCAAGCCTCCAAAATATTTCAGCTTCTTTACAACAAGAAATAAGGTTTCTGATGAAACCCATCTTTTTGGATATAGAAAGCAGTTTATGTGGCAAAAATCTGCTCTTCCCTCCAAGACAGGAAATACAGAAATATACTCTTCCCTCCAAGATAGATTAGTTCCACAGTTATGACTTCCAGTTTTATTATTAATAAGGCATGATGTTGATCATCTTCTTGTATCTTATTTAAACAAGATGGCCATACAGTTCTTTCTCGTACAGCTTTGTGCTCTTTTTATTACATAGAATCTCTTTCTTGAATACTTATTTCTTTAAATACCCAAGCACTGCATTAGATTTCAAGCTGCCGTCTAATATCATTTCTTGGGAGAATACTTGCAATGGTTCTATCCCTTTATATCACCTGACAGAAATAACAGAAAGAGCGAGGACTGAAAAAAACCCCATCCCTCCAAATCAGCACATATCTGGGAACACAAACTTCTTTAAATAATATTTGGAAATTGAATTAATTTAATTTTTTTTCTGGAATTAGAAGGGATCCGTTTTACCTGTAAGGCACAACCCAGTGAAACTTGAAGTTTAAAATACAAGGCCACAGCAGGAACAAATGACAATGTGTCTGGATTTGGAGGAGTGCAGATGAAAGCTATCATTTCTACCATTTGAGCAACAATGTGGAGTCCGTAGAGCTTTGGACTCTAATGATCCAAATGACTGCCTGGACTGTGTTTCAAACTGGAAACAGTCTGGAAATGCAAAGGAAAACTTCTCAAACTGCAAACTCCCAGTGTTGGATATCACTGCAGAGCTGATACTTCCCTGAGTTTGTGATGTGTGTGAGATGACAGTGAAGAATACAGAGATATATTATTCCTTGTCATCTATACTTATCTATATTAGATCAATCTCACTGTGCTCCCATTATATCTCACTGGTTATAATTCTAAGTAGTTATAAACTCTATTAAGCATCTTCAAGTAGTGTAAGTTTTTCTATTCGAATTTAATCTACTAGAACTATTCTAATAATTTCTTTTCTGGTGTTATCAAAGTGCTTCTCCTCTCCTTGTAAATTCTGACATGCTACATTTAGCATGTCAGCATCTCTGAGCCTCTGGTGACATGTATGTCTAATAAACCACTTGGGTTGGTTACTCTTGTACTTGACACAATGCACAGATTAGAGCCTTGAGTTGCCACTTACACAGGATTATCATTCGGTTTGGACTCACAGTACCCTAAGCCTCTTTCTGAAGGTCAAATCTGTTTTCCTTTATGATATGTCAGAAAGATTTAATAGCATCTGTGTCCAAAGGGGAGTTTCTTGCAAAAACAGGCCTAAATTTACTTCTAA
Organism: Erpornis zantholeuca; assembly: GCA_013400515.1. Lineage (NCBI taxonomy): Eukaryota > Metazoa > Chordata > Aves > Passeriformes > Timaliidae > Erpornis > Erpornis zantholeuca. The sequence goes on from VZTN01011707.1 coordinate 6,638, forward strand.
TTGTTTCTGTCTGAGATTCAAATAATTTCTCAACTTCTCTTAGGAAGCATACGGTTCCAGTGTGGGGTAATTGTTTTCCATCTGGACACTGTCTGGTGGTGGTATTTGCTGTAGCTATAAGTAAATAAATGAAAAAGTCAAATAAATGAAGACATCTGTAAATAATTTATTTGCTGATTGATGGCTGGTAAATAAACTTTAGCTTCTTTCTTTGATTCACAATCAAAATTGTGGAGTGAGATATATACCAGCTTACTAGAAGTTTGAAGTTCAAAGGTAGGCTATGAGAAAACCTCTGGAGATACCCAGAAACACCAAAGTGGCAGGCAAATTCCAGTTAATGCTGCCTCTGACCTCAGCAAGCCCCTCGCTGAAACACTTTAAAGCATGCTAAAGCCTTTCTTGAAATCCTGCCCTGGTTGTCTACCTGCCCTCTGTTTTGATCAGCTCTCTGTAGCCAGTCTTTCAAGAAGAAGGGTGACATGGCGACCCAGAAGTTCACTTTAAAAACTGATGATTCTGTCAAGGACAGATGGGAGTAAATAAAGGAGAGAAGGAAGAGGGCACAAAAACTAATGTCGTTCTGGCTAGTGGAGACTTGCCAGACTCTACTCAGTGTTTGCACTTTTTCTAGGTGATACTTTTCCTTTCCCTACTTTGTCCATGTGAACTGTCAGTAATGCAAAAATTATCACATGATCCTTCTTATTAGTCTTATTGATATAGGCTTTCGTACTAAGTGGAATGTTTCTGCTCATGAATATGTTGATCTATTTATTGCTAAGGTTCATTAGAAGAGGGGGGCACTGTCAGAACTGTGTCAATGGGCAGCCTGGTATCTCAATACTTCAAACCCATCTTTGCAACACTTGCACTGAAGTAGCAAAAATGCTTGTGAAATACGACTTTTTAGCTTGAGCATTTGTACACCTACTGGACTGAATTTCAAACAGGACTCATTCAGATGTCAGACTCTTGCAATTAAAAACTGTGCTTGGCTAGCTAGTTAGTTCGTTATTACACACTTTATGGTGTGAGCTGCAAATTAGCTACTCAAAGTCCACAGTTCAAAGGATTTGTAGGCCTAGAATTATTCACTGAACAAGATTGTGAATAATTTCAAATAATGAATAAATTCAATATACTTTTTGTTCTGTCCGTGCATAGCCTCTGAAGAGGGAGAGAATAAAAAGGGGAAATCAATCAGATAAATTATTCATTGAGAATTATTTGTTCAGCTCTAATGCTTATGTACTTAGACAATATTTTCATTGGAACAGACTCTGAAGAGCTCTTCAGCCTGCATACATCTCAGCTACAATTCATCTATAAAAGGTATTGAGGTTCTTGCTAAATGCAGATGCCTAGACCTAGCTGTAGACACTAAGATTTATCTGATTTTACCTCCAAGTTCTTGACTAAGTTTAGGTACTTTAAGAATTATTTAACAGGAATCATTTTGTGAAAGTAGTTCTTTGTCATTGTAAATAGTTTTAAGTGGTCATCCCAGTTCTGCTTGCTGCTGTTCATGTCTGACTTGGCTACTTCCAGTACAGTGTGGCAACTTAGATGTCTTCTTTCAGGAATTAAACCTTTTCATTCTGTGGTTAAAGAAGAACACCAACATCAAATCTACTCGTATGGTGAAGAACTACCTTTTTGTACTAATCATTATTATTTTAAAGGAAGCTAGGGTCAAGGAATTCAGTGAGAGGTACAGCTCAATGAATATGCACCTCACACAGTTCCCCCAAAACATGTATTGCTAAAATAGCTTGTCACGATTGTAGTGATGTATTTTAAATAACAGATTCAGCTATTTTCCTGCTATTTAGTAGACATTGTATCTCTTAAAAAACAGAGGGTAAGTATGGAAGGGGATATTTTTATTCCTGCTTACGGTAGCTTCATCTCTTTTAATGTAAATATCTTTGTTGCTCACTGGTCAAGGAGACCAAGGAGTTTGGTTCCATCTTGTCTAAAATGAAGTGAGAGCATAGAGAAAAAACAGTGGATTTTGGATACTGAAAATGGAAAAATATTAGATACTGTAAAGCAAATAATTGCTCTCATATTAATGGCTTTTTAGCTAATATAAAGAAGTTTTAGTTTTCTTCTTCCTGCTAATAAGCATCACTTTATTTCTGTAGGGCAGAGGTGCCAGTCCAAAGGGACAATTCAAGTAGCTGTAAAAAAAAAGAAATGGATTCTTGCAAAAAACCCTCTCATATAATTTTTTCTATCATTCTTTGTACATCCTTGGGAGCAGGGGGCTGGAGCTGAGAAGTTATGCTGATCTTGGCTTTCCATCTTACCATCTTCCATTGACAAAATTCAGATTTTTATGCTATTGTAAGATGTTATGCTGACATTTTTATATTGATGTAAGAATTTGGGAGGAGGATTATGTTTTTATTTTTTAATGTACAGAGTTTAACACAGTAGGGGCATAATCTTGATTAGGGTCTCAATGTGGTACTATAATAGAGTTAATAAATAATACTTGACAGCAGTGTAAGGATGGAGGTATGGAAGGAAATGAGGCATAACTTTTGAATAACCCTTAATTCAAGTATCATAAATGCAAAGGAAACCAAAAGGTAAAGTCGAACTTTGTTTCACAGGACAGTTCCGTAATTTGTGTGACAAGAAGAAATGCAGCAAAGCACATCTCTATGGTTCTACAGACCAGAATATCTGATTGAAATATATTTTTTCCATAAAGGCGATATTAAAAGTATAAGGCTCTCTTATTGCCACTTGATGGTCGTTTTTCTGATGATTGTATATATTGCTTAGCTTATTTTTGGCTCCTTATGAATCCTCATTTAATGAAAGACATGCTGGTGATCCAGAAAGGCTCTCTGGATAATATATTATGATCTCAATTCTTCCCTTATTTTCTTAATATTTAGAAAAAAATGCTTAATATTTTCTTTTTTTATGGTTTCTTTCCTCCTATTTTTTGGAGTTCGCAGTATCATGTTGGTTTCATTTATTTCATGAAATAATTTCCTAAGATTTGCAAAAGTTAAAATTGAAAAATAGAGAAAAAATACTTTTAAAGTATATGAATTCCTTCAAAATGTAAAGTGGGTGTTTTCTGTTAAATATGCAGCAAAATATTGAGTTTTTGCATAAATGCACACCTGGTAGTACTCAGGTCGTGCTAACATTAGCATGAGGTTACTGTGGGAACTTGTTCCTGTTTCAGTGCAGTTGGCAAAACTGCAGTCATGCCTATTTAACAAGCACTAGGTCATGTTAATCACTAATAAACTGCACTTAGTTGTACAAGAATTTTGAATGAAGTCAGATCTAAAGTCCTCCAACTGTTCATCAGACATTTAACAAACACTTTCTCCTTTCTTGTTCTTGCCAAAATGTTTTAATCTTACTTTTTTTTCATTACTAGCTTTTTCCAAAGGATGAATTAGAAGTTCAGTCAGTTCCATGAGTAGACTGATACAAGGAAATCATCTGGTTTAGGCTGCACACATTGTGCATGGCTGTTTTACTCTGAGTTTGCTTCACCGAGGCAGTCTCACAGTGGGAAATCTAGAAAAAACCCAAATAAGGAAAAGATAACACGAGACACTTTAAACTAGAACAGGCCAATTAAAAAGCATATTAAGAAGCAGTTAAGGCTCTGTAGTTGCTGCATACAGTATTCAGCAGGGAGCTGGTGTGCTGGGTCTTTCTTCTCTTTCCCTTGGTATCAGTTACTGTAAGTGCCTGAGGAACACTATGAGCAGCAGAGGCACCTTCAAAAATACTTGAACAAATATGAGTAATTTTCCTGCATAGCCAAAGCCTGAATTTGCCAGTTAGTTCCCCGTAACTGTGCTATCTGTGAGCAGAAGGAGTGAGGAGATTGGTTTTAGCTTAGTGCTGGTCTGCAGGGTGAGAGAACAGGCCATGTGTGGGGGAGCCAGTGCTGGGAGCTGAGGTGAGCTCAGCTGGTGCAGTCAGTACCAGGCCATGCAGGGCTGCCCAGGTACATCCCATGGGACACTGCTTATGGGAAATTCATTATGGTGTGAAAGACACTGAGGAGCCCAAAACTGGATTGTTCTCCAAAGACTTCTTTCTGGTCTTTCTGAAGTGCCTGGGAGACAAGTCACCAACTTCAACAAGGGCAGGATCAGAGGTTAAAACCAGACTTCCCAGTCTCACAGTGAAGGTTATGCCACTGGTTGGGCCAGCAGCACAACACTTGTCATGGGCAGCACCATGTTTCTGAGCAACCCACCTTGGAGAAGCAAGTGCAAAACTTTTGCATTTTTGCCAGCCAGCTGTCTGGCCAACAGACTGCTACTGCTTCTGTTGTCAAGGGGTGTTTGTGGCTGCAGAAGAGACTCCAAGGTTTTTCTGAGAGAGTGACTGCAGAGCACCCTGCTCCACAGCGTGCACTTGGCCAATGTCAGACACAGCTTCTGTTGGACCAGGGCCCACAAATGCAAGTTGTTTGTGTTTTTAGTTTTTGTTGGTAACGGTGATGGCATCAATATTTTGCCTGAATCGGACACAGTGGTTTATGATATGAAATTAAAATTTTAAGGGCCATTCCAATTCTAGTCATGCATTCAAAGTATTGTTATGGAAGTTTACAAAACATCTCAGCATTGTTCCACATAATTATTTTGTTTTTAAATTATATTCCAGCTGCTAGGATACCACTGAAACTTTGAAAAATATCCTTTGTGTGTGGCCCTGATGTGTAGGTCCTGCAATAGCACTTTAATATTAGAATTAGATATTAGCTGTGTGAAGATTATTAAGGTGTTTGGGAGCTGAATGAAAAAGAAGACTATTTGTATTTCAGTATTTGGCAGCTTGGTCAGTGGAGGCAAAAGGTGTTTTTCATCTGCAGAATGAAAGGATCCAATATTACCCAGTAAAAATGACTCAGGAACAGAACTCAAGAAAAAAAAAATCTTACTTTAAATCAAAATGCAAAAAAGTCAAGACTTGTTTGTCAGAGGCTCAAGAAAAAGACAACAAAAAATGTTTTTAAATCTACCATGGGAAATTAATACTGAGGTGATTTTCAGGCTAAGGCTGGGAACATAGCATTGTCATTTTAGAATAAACACCAAAAACAGATGCCACAATTTCATAAAATAAACATGCAGTGAAAGGGTAACACAGACATTAGCAGCAAACAGAGCCAGTAGCCAATACAGTATGATGAGAAGGAGTACTCAGTATGGTGTGATGTGCTGTAGAAGCCATTAGCCATATGGTACAGTGTGAAGAGGGCCTCTGTGACTAAGTAACAGTTGTATGGTTATGTGGTTTATAAAATAATTATGCAATGGCAAGCAATTCTTTTATAATTATTGGCTGTTTCTAAATATTTCTGCTAATCTGGAGGCATTTACTAAGTTGATGGATACAGACAGTTCATAGGTTGTGCGGAGCATCATCCTACTAAAGGTTGTGACCATTTCACACTGGGCCACTGGAGACTGTTTTGTTTTTCTTTTTCTGAAAAGTCAGGGAATATCCACATAAATACATCATGACTTGGTGGGACACCTGCCAAGGAAGGGCCCAGTAGTTACCCTTCCATTATTCACTGGCACTTCTTTTCTACCCTTCCTTTATCCATTAGCATCTCTGAAACTGAAAGCATATCACCAGAAAATGCTATTGCTCTGTCACTGTGGATGGCATAAGATGATAGTTTCAGCAGATTCTGTTTTTTTTAATACTCTGCTATGACTTTCATGCGTATATTAGAGGCAACAAAACTGAAGAACATCAAACAAATTGTTTAACCAAAAAGAAGATGGCACTAATTTCCTCTTCCTTTTCTACTGCTCCTCAAGCAAGCATATGGAAGATAAGTGCCTGTTAGACGTTTGTACATTGCAGCACTTTTGTTTTGAAATGGGAATAAAGTAATAGAGAAATAAGGTCTTGGGGAAAATCTTAATCTACAAAATTTGCTGGCAAGTGAGACTTGGGACCCAGAGGAGCTAGAGGTACCCAGCACCTGTCTGTCCAGCTGTGACAGTGGAAGGTGAGAGGGTCCTGTGACGCTGCAGTGCCTGACTCAGCTGGCTGGGATTAAGGCAGGGATGTGAGAATCAACTGGCTGGGATTAAGGCAGGGATGTGAGAATCAACTGGCTGGGATTAAGGCAGGGATGTGAGAATCAACTGGCTGGGATTAAGGCAGGGATGTGGGAATCAACTGGCTGGGATTAAGGCAGGGATGTGGGTCTGACCAGCTGGGACATCAAACATGATCCCCAGAATTCAAGAAAAATGCACATCTTGGAGAGGTGCACAAAACAATTCTTCCATTTCTCTCCCTTTGGCACATGATGCAGGCCACAAAACACCTCCCATCTTCCCCCAGTAAACTTTAGATCCAGCATAAAACACCAATCGTAAAACATGACAGGAAGAGCACAGGAGAGATCAAGGGCTGCCAATATAAAGGTCTTTGAACACCCTCTGTCTGTCGCCCCCACACAGGTCAGCTCTAGCTTGCTCCTGGAGACATTACAGATCAAACATGATTTTTATTATATGCATGTGGTGTATTGCTCTGAGTGCTCTAGAGGAGCACAGGGATAATCTCCCTGTAGTAGGTACAGCTGCCATGTAGGTTTTCAGCTTTGGAGTGGTTGGTCAATTGATGTTTTGATAGTGTAGGTAACTGATATGAACTGTAACTATTGCACTAGTCTTATAATAAGGACACATCATTACAAATGCTGGAAATTAAATCTGCTATGAGGCTTCTGACAAGACATCAGTGCATTAAAATGTAATTCTGGTCTATATGCAAGAAGTGCAGGTACAGTGAAATTTTTTGCTATGACTGAAAATATTTTGTAAAGCTGCAATCCAATGGCATGGTTTATACCACAGTTCAAATACTAAAAGGAATGTGTTGCTAAGTATAATAGAAGGATATGCATTAGAAAATTTCACTATGCAGAATACATACACACATACATTCATATGTGTTTATACATTTTTCTTACAAGAAAAAGGACATTGTTCATCAATAATAGCAGCTGGCATGACTGCTGAACCAGTTATTTTATTTTATCTGGTATTACTAGGGAAGATACCACTTTCATTTTTACCAGCATTTGTAGTGTAAATGAGGAGCAACCTATCGTAAAATGTTGCTACTGAGATCAAAGGAAGCAGTCCTTACTACCAAGCTAAAATCATTCTGGGGAAATGTTTTTGATTATGGTTAATGATGTAATCAAGCCACTAAACTGCCTAGAAGTTGGAGTTGCAGCAGGCGTACAGCCTGCCCATTACAGAGCACCCAATCGACAATAATACCGAGGGGAAAAGGTGTGATGGAGCAAACAAGACGCCAGTTAAATGTTTACTCTAATGGCACACAAAACTGGACAGATTTGATTAGAATACTTATGCCTGTCTTTTTAGGAGAAGAACACTGAATGGCTGAAGGTTTAGCACAGGAAAAAAAAAAGCCAAATGTGGAGAGGAAAGGACGAAAAAAGGTAATTTTTTAACATCTTTGATTTCTTTCTTTAAAGACCAATTACTTTCCTGTCCCCTGTGGGAGAAAAACATTCTTCTTCTTAATAGCAGAATCATTCTAAGACTTCTCTGATTCATTTTATATTTAGCAGATTACAGTTTTGGAGTCATCAGTAGGAGAGAACCCAGCAAACTGACAGACCTGAAATCATGTCCTTTGATTGTAATTGACAGGGAAAGCATTTAAGGTAAAGAAAAAAAAATATTTTATTCATCTTTGATTACACTGTGATGTGATTTGGTGACATAATACAGCTGTGAACTGTGGCAAGAAAGGCAATAATTCCTACTTGAGGCTTTGACATGATGTAGCCCTTTAGTCTTCTTCAAACCAATGCCTCCAGCTACAATAGTGCCCTTGATGGAGTCTAGACAAATAGATATACAGACAGTTGCAATTAAGGAGGCAAACAGCTTTAAAATAACTTTTCTCTAGGCCATGTATTTTTGTATTAAATGGCTAAGCTGACACAAATTTTTCATTCCCAAAATTAAATCTAGATTATCTATTAAATAATCAAGCAAAATCAAAATTACTCACTTCAGAAGAGTTTTAAGAGTAACATGAATAGAAACTTTTTCAAATCTACAAAACTATTGAATGAGAAGCACCTACGAGAAGTGAAAGGTACATTTAGTGAATTCACATGAAGAAGCTATAAGGACTATATATGTCTTGTGGATATCTTAACTTTTAAACTTTTTTTCTTTGTATTTAATTCTCAAAATATCACTTTAATATTCCTAAAAATTTACTGTGTCCGGATCTTACTACCTAGTACTAAGATTGACCTAGACAGGAACCTACCTTGATGGAGTTAAACTGGGTGTCCAAAGGGAAGTATGAGAAGTCACATGTCCCCCATTGTGCTGAAGTTTTCTCAATGCTCTTCCAGGAGATTTAAAATGTCTTGCTCATTACAGAAATGTTTCCTTACAACTACAAGGTATAGACATTAATTTAGAGATCACCTATTTCATCATTTAAATGAGTTGATCACTTCCAAAAATGAAAGTGCAATTTCATGTTCATGGTAATTCTTGCAAATGAATGGATTCCTGCTAGCATTCTGGGCTTTTAGACACAAGCAGTTTACCTGGGGCAATAAAGGAAATGTTAGAAAATTCTGTCACATCCTCGAGGTGTGTTACAGACATTTCAAAAACAAAGGATTTGGTCATCCTCACCAATATTTTCTGATGAAACTGCAAAGTCAGTAACATCCACAGAATACAAACCTTGTTCTTCATGCCACTTCGCATTTGCCTTAAAAAAGTTTATTCTAAAAGACTTTGTGAAAACATTTGTGTTTTCTGATTTGATCTGCTAAATGTGGTTATGAAAAAAAGGCAGCATAAAGAATATGTTCAACAGAATTCAACATTATTTCTTATTTCATAAGAAGAAGCCCCAAAGTTCGTCACCAAAGTTTATCACCATATTAATGTATTCTGTATAATAATTCTGAATACAAGTAAAGGACTGTTCTGTATCACTGTGCTTAGCCAGCAATAGCAGTTGCATAGACTGAAATTCCTGTTACTCGAAGTGTTCCATCACAGGGCAGCATAAGATGAGCTTCCTTACTCATCTTGCTTTTATAAATTTCACTTATATATAGATTATAAATAAAATCTCTTGCTTTTATAAATTTCGCTATGTCTAAACTCCAGTGACCAGCTCTAGGAATAAAGTAATTCAAAATCTCTGCCCTATATACAGACATTGCCAAATTTCTTTTAGTTCAGATAGTGATGACAAAACTAAACAAAGAACACTAACTTACACTAATCCATGAAAAAGCAACTGGATACTGTTAGGAATTGTAGCTAGATATTATTGGTTTTGTGCCTGATAAAACTGTTATATAAAACCCTGACATCTTTCCAGGTGTATCCTTCTATGACTTGGGAAGTTCAGAACTTCAGGTATATGAAGGCACCTAAAAAACAAAAAAACAACAAACCACATTAGAAGGCTTCAGGTGAGTTAAAAACAGTCATCATAATTACAAACTTCAAATGATTGCCACAATTTAATTATAGCATTTCAGAATTATTAAAAGCAGGGTAGTATCTGCATTCTGGATTAGGCTTTCAATGCTACCAGGTCTAAAAAAGGGAAAATAGTCCACAGGCTTGAATCTCTAACTCTGTTTTTTTTTTTTTTTTTCTGTTTGGTCATTGATATTACAGTTCCAAAATTCTGGACCAAACTGCTGTGACAGTGAACTTCAGCCTGAACACAAGTACTAGGACAAGAGAAAAATTCAATATCTAAGAAAAACATTTAATGACCCCTACAGGTTTTGTATTCACACAGACTTGAATGCTAATATTTTTACAGTGCTGTACTCTACCTATTGCTATCTCCTGGCTTGGAGATTCCAGTTAGCACTTGTGAAGGAAATTCCACTCAAAAGGCAGTATCTCACTTTACTAATAATGCAAAATTTGGAAATTATATATTAAAGTAAGACATCCTGATTAAGCTACAATACCATATTTATTATCTGTTGCATTTTTTAGTCAGTTTTCTGTTTTCTTTGCAGTACCAAGTAAAGAAAAAAAACCTCCAAAAATAAATTTCAAATGAAATTTATATAGTTATAGTTAAAGAAACATTATCCCTAAAATTACCATTTGAATGACAAGCAATTTTGGGAGTAATTATAGTGCACACTCTACATTCAATGCATTCTGATATATGGATAATTACTCCTGGTAATATGTGTTAGTTAGATTTTATAACAACAATAACAATTTATTGCAAAATTAATTCCTTGGCACAATTTAACATTTATTGATGTGAAGTCAAAGTGAATTGATTTTATTGCAGACCACTTGTGATACGTTTTCCCTATGCTCCTGCCCTAATTGGTTATTATAGGTCATTTTGGTATTTAGTTTTAAAAATAAATTAATTTGGTAGCAAGGTGCATTTAGTAAAATGGCAAGATATTTACAGCTCATGTGGTTTTATTTAAATAAAAAATGGTAAGGTAATGCAATCATCTTTGGTTATAAAGTGATGGATGAATTGAAAACATTTCTGAATCAGGTCAATGGTAGGGATGATTAGTGCATTGTTAATCAAGTTGCTGAGATTGCTATCAAAAGCTTTATCTCTTTCACTCAGACTGGTGAGAGGATCATGAATATTAAACAGATTCAAATAGATCTGCACTCATGTAATATGGAGCACTACAAATGAAAGGGCTAAATGAACCCAGACTGTGACTTTATGCACTGATATATCTCTTAACCAAAGAGGAATGTCTAATCCATTTCTATACTTGTATGAGGCTACATACATTGCAAGAATACAAAGGCCAAGTATTTCATGTACCATAGTCATTTCATGGGGTAAACACTTATTTACAGCCCTATCCACGTGCAGAAAGAATAGCTGTGGAAAGGTTTTTCAGGATTGAAACAATACTACTATAGGCCAGATTTTAATTTCTACAATACCAGTAAAAATCCAAATAGTGCTCTTGAAATCAGCAGCCTCATCTCAATTACATTGCTCTTATTTTATTATTGCTGACTTGCTTGAATTTAAGATATAGTCCAGTATATAGTTTAATTATATGTCTGGAATCCTTTAAATCACTTTAAATCTTAGAGGAGATATAACAATTTATGTATATAATCACAAATATATGGTGCAAATATGTAGGCAGTAGAGGCCTGAACCCACACACATGCAGGTATGTGCTTAAGTGAGTGCTCCTGAGAAACTCCATGGATGTTCAGCTGGATTAACCAGGACATGAGGCTAAACTGGTTTTATTTTGCAGTTACTAGGCCTTTACTAAAACCAGTTCTTTGGAATCAAATATACAGAATGAAAATCCCAGATGAACAAAACAGAATGAAAAATCTAACCTCATGCTTGTGTCTATTTGATAAGTAATATGTTTGAAAGAAGCCAAAACAGATCAGATGTCAGCAGTTATCTTTCCAGGCAAAGATACTGATTCTAAACTGAGTTATTTTAAAGGTGGTTTACATAAGTTTAGAGGCTACTTAATCTTTTATGAATGTAGAGCCTGTACCTTTGCAGTACAGCAGTCTGTAATTGTCTCAGATGTGCTGCTTTTCTATAAGCAATGAAGTAGGAATTCAAACCTACTCATGACTGCTAACTATGAGAGGTAAATTCTTACAAAATTACCATTTTACAGAAAAGACTTGGAACTAAGGCTCAGTGAGGTAATAGCAATGCAGTTTGAGATAGTCACGTAGCTAAGAAGGAGTTTTCAATACTCTGTGGTAATTGGTAAAAATACTCTTTTTAGTCATATATAGTTTAAGGGATTTGTATAGAATTTACGAAATTTTTACTAAGGCAAGTAGCAGAAATACTGAAACTTTAAAAGTTCTTGAAGAAAATGCTTGTTTTGCACCTAAACAACAAAATACAAAGCCATTTTGAAGGGGAGGAATGTATATAGATAAATAACGTATTAAATGTGTGACTATACTCAAATTCATGTAGCACTAGACTAGCAGGGCTTAATAACAGCATAATAAAACCATTGCATGTCTTTGTATTTCACACACCACCATGGTTTCCTCTGTATAGGGCACACAAATTAAAATATATGGCTCAGAAAATATCACAGCTTCTGAATCTGAAAATTTACCTTTTAATCTGAGAGAGGCAACAAATGAAAAACATCCCTAGTCAAAGCTGATCCTGCTGATTTATGTAGACCACCCTGAGCACAGTGCAAGATGGAGACCACCAAAGTCACTTGTTACGGTTAAACTACAGTGAGTCACAGTCCTTCATCCCTCTGTGTCTCTCTCTCCTGTTTAGTCTCTTCCCAGCACAGAGCCTGCCATTAATGACCCCCCTGCCTGCTGGAGCAGTTTTGTTGCACTCCAACATTGTACTGTGTAAGCACATTCCAGACTGGAAAAGTAAACACATTAAAAAGCACCATAGCTCTCTCATCACCTCCTCGACATCAGGATTTTTTATCTTTTATTCTCAGGGAAGACCATGTTGAGGGGTGGATTTCATACTTTGATCTGAAGAAGCTGGGATTCCCAGAAGAGCTCTTTTCTTTGAGGATGGAGACATGTTGTGGGTGAGTGGTCAGAAAAGCTCTGTCTTCCATAGTCCTAACTTCAGTTTTTATCTTTGACTCTAGAGAGCACAGCAGACTGGAGATCTCTTGGGAGGTCATCCATAGTAGCTTAGGCTAATCTGATGAATGGCTTTGAAGCTGAGGAGTAAGACCTTTAATATAAACAGATATTCAATGAGGAGTCAGGCAGGCATAATTGTAGCTTGTCTTTTTTAGTCAGATTCTAAATTTTATGTAGAACTATTCAGGTAACCTCTTTGTCAGCAAAGCTGCTGTAACACCAGAGTCTTTGATGAATTTGCCCTTTTTTACCAGGGCTGGATATAGCCCAGAACATGCCAATTTTTTCTCCAGAGATTTGAATTCTAGATCTGAATCAACCAGCAGGGACTCACTCCTCTGTATTCCCTACCTGCCACCTGGTAGACTCTGTTCTAATTCTGGCAAAATTGTTTCACCATGCACCTGAACCTTGAAAAAAACCAAAGACACTTAAAATCAAATCAATAAAATGATGAAAATAAAATGCAGCATGCTTTCTACATATAAAATGCATTTCAGAGTGATACACATTAAAAAAATTACACAGTAAAAAGAAGACACAAATTCAGGGTTTAGCACTTTAAACCCCTGTGCTGAAAAGCCCTCTGTCCTCACTGCTGGCTCTTAACTAGCTGTCAGATGACTGAAATTAGTCAATCTCATTATTTTGTGTGATCCTTTTCATGGGAAATATGACAACAGTCCCTGTAACTGGACATGAGGAACTACATTTAACATTACTATTTGTGCATAATAAAATATGATTGTTATTATTTTGCCTGATTTATCCTGGTGCCTCACTTATTCAGCAGTTTAAATCAAGGTGAACTCTGCTAAAATTGGCAGAATTAAAGCAGTGTAAAACAGATGCACATGAATGGGAGGAATTGTGTCTCCAGTCTAGAACATGCTAAATTAACATTTATGTGCTATTCTGCCTAAAGAACATTTCTGGCTCCCAAGTGCTGAGGTATTTGGAGTCTTACTGCAAATCCGCAGAACAAGATCTGGCTTACATTTAATCAAAGAATGGAAATAGATGTTGAATACAGAAGCAGAAGTATGCAAGAGGAAAAGGAACGGAGGGAGCTGGTATGACAGGTCCTCAAGGCAGCCATGACCATCTTGGGTGTTTCTGGTTAGAGCTGTGTTTTAGTGTATCCTTATTTTAAATCAGCTTATTTTATATATTTGACTAGGAAAAAGCTGAAAAAAATCCTCTGTGTCCTGCAGAGGGATCTTAAAAGTTGAAGAACAAAATGCTCACAAATCTAAACTGAGAAGAAGGATTATTAGGAGATGCAGAAGTTGATATTGTCTGTCAAATTACATCCCTACAGACATTTAAGGATGTCTTTGAAATCACTACAGTCATAGAAAAATGAAACAGTAGCTAGAGAATGTTGATAGTGCTGGATCAGCTCTGTATCAATGCAACTGAATTAAAAAAATATATATAAATTCTGTAATTATACCTGATCCATAGATCATTAATTTAAAGAAATCTGCAGGAAAAATGTTTCCTTTGACAGGGACATTCCTTTCTTCTATCCAAAAGAAGGGCTTTAAAAAAAATTAAAAAAAAACCTCCACCATGAAGGACATAGAATTAAAACCAACTTATTCTACCATTCTCAAAGCAATGCCAGTGTTGTTAAAAAAAGCATTTCACAAGACGTTGCATAATTAATATCGTCTATATTTAAGCATTTTTGCACTAAAGGTATAAGTTGGCATAAAATAACAAAACTCCATAGAAGGATTGAAACTTGAATAATGGATACTAAAGAGCTGAAATGATATATTTACTTTCCAAATTGCATATTGCTCAAGTAAATCAGATTCACTCTCAAGGACCAAGTTCCACTCACAGAGAAGAGTCTGAATTTTTTATGTTTTCACAAAGAAACATATGGCATAACTAAAGAAACAAACAGCATAACTAAGAATATTAGTTATGTCTTCTAAATAGAATTCACTAAAAATATACTGCTCTTGAATTTCAGAGGGAGCACTTTCAGAGGAATTGGTTTCATAAAGGTGAAAGATTTGATGTAATGAGTGGCACTAGCAAACTTCAGGAGATCATACTTCTTTATGACACATTAGTATTCAAAAGATAAAGAACACCTGTGAAACCCCTCAAATACAGTGGCATGTGCTAGTCAATCTTTCTGAAAAGTATATGCCCAGCAGTGCAGCAAGACAAACGATTTTTAATAGTTCCTTTGGATGGAAATGTCAAAAGATTATTCCACATAATGTGGTTCTAAAACTTCGCTTAAAAATAGGCACGAATAAGTTCAGGGCTTTATGTAGCTTGTGATTTTGCCAAGTCATTGTACTCTGAGAAAACGAATGACAGTTTTATTCTAGTTCAATATCAGTGCTTTTCTAGTTGCATCAAAAGGAAGGAATTCATTTAACTTGAAAGGAATTTTCAAAAAATAATCTTAAGTATTACATGATATCAAAGGAAGTATGGTGGTTAATTGTTCCATGTCCAAAAGTTAGTAAAACTGCAAAAGTTCTTTCTTTTTATCAGGTATTCAGGCCCATGGTTTGTGACCTTCACAGCTGACAGAGTTATGGGTCACAGGCATCTTAACCATTAATGCAACCTCACCCACTTCAGCATCAAATTCAATCTTTTAGTAATAAAGCAGCATTTGCCCAAGTTTCATTGTTCTACTTGCTATGAGCACCACCATTTTATTGCTTTTTTGTCTTTTGAATGTTATTCATTAATTGTTCATCATTATCTGTGTTTATAAACATCACGTTGTGCTCTTGTTCTTCTTCCCCATGTACAGCTTTTTTTGTTTTCTTTTTCAGTACTCTATTATGCTCTTCAGAGGGGTTGTGTGAGCACACCTTCGATGGCAGCCTTCTTGCCATGGGAGTCGTGAATCCACTGCTTGTGCCCCTGACTTTGATCTCACTTCCACTTGCACACAGGAAAAGCAGTCACACTATTTCCACACTTCAATTCTAAACTGCTGTGACATGCAAGGCCCGAAAGCTGTGTGATGGCTCTGCTTTGCTGGCTGGATTCTCAGCATTGTGTTTGCAATGATCCTGCTGTCCCTGGGCATTTCTGTGGGCACTGTGGCTGAGTGCAGAGGACTGTGATGCCCTGTAATGGTAGCCCTGTGCAGCCTCTCCGGGGTGTTCCCCTTGATGCCTTAGGTTTTAATTTTATGTTTTTCAAATCCAGTACTGTTAGTGTAACTCTGAAGTTTTCTGTAGCTTGTTAAATGCTGTTCTCTTATGCTGTTCTCTGAGTGAAGATAGACATAACAAAACCTCTAACTTGCTCTTCAAAGACATCCAGAAACAAGAACTGTAAACCATCATCTTAAGGAGAGGGGGGCAAGCTGGGGAAATCACACCATTGGCTGGGTTCTGGTTGGTGAATTGATATTGTTATAAAAGTGTAAAGCACCTGGGGACATCCATTTTGAGATCCACAGAGACAGGACCTCTGGAGCCCAAAGTGTGCACCTGAAGACCTTTTAAATAAATACCTCCTTTTTCCTATATTCCTGTCCAGTCTCTGTTCCTAGGTAGCCATTTAAGGCATCATCCTGCCCAGTGTCACTATTTCAGGACCCCAGGGCCATTCATGCTGCTCCCAGTGACCGTGCAGCACTGACAGCCTCCAGCTTCCACAGCCAGTGCCTGGGACACGAGGCTGGGGCTGTCCTGGTGCCCCCCAGCCTGCCCTGCTCCCTGGCTGCCTATGGGACACACCCTGGCTGTGAGGTCTGCCCCTGCCTCCCTGTGGCATTCCCAGCTGCTCCCAGCTCCTGACCTGTACACCCTGAGTGGTTTGGATTTCAGGTCTTAAAGGAAAGCACAATTTAATCCCCAAACTCTCTCTCCCTCTTTCCAAGCTTTGAGGTGTGCCAGGAGCGCACAAAGGACCAAGGAATGTGTGTGATTGAACAGCAGAAAATGCCACTGGTGAAGGTGGGTTTGTGGCAAAAGCTTTGAGAATTGAAGGAAAGAAGAGAAGTGCCTGACATCTTCAAGCCTCAGGTCTGAAGACAGGGCTGTGACAGTGGGCACCCCTGCCCTGGCACTGCCTGTCTGCCTGCCACAGCTCTCTGGAGGAGGTCAGAAGATCTTGAAGGGCTTTCTCTCCTTGACTCTAAGGATTCTCTTTTCCTGAGTGTATTTTATGTATGTGTGTTTTGCATTAATGTGTCCATTGCCTACTCTGTTCTCTTAGCTTCAGGAGAAAAATAACATCGAAAGTAGACAACAATAGATAGATGGAAATTCTACCTACTTCCTCAGGATTCTTTCTGTCCCTCTGTGTATCTCTGGACAGGACAGCTAATGTGATGAGGTGTCTGGTAAAGCAGCAAAGAGCAGCGTTCCTCTCTGCCTCCCAGTTGTGATTCAACTCTGCTATGGAATAGACTGGAGAGAATCTGTATTTCCAATGGCAGACCAATAATATTTACAGAGCATTTTGTTCCTTGCCACTCTTGTTTAGCACAGAGAAGCCAGACTGTAGATGTAGATGAGGAAGAACTGGAGGCAGCAGCCAGGAAGCAGCAGCCAAAAGGGAAAGCGTAATCTCCCAGAATGGACAATGCAGCATTGATGACAAATAAAAGCCACCATGATACCTGTCCCCAGCACTAAAACAGCTAAATGAACAGGCAAAGAAGAAGCAAATTTGAGCATGTATTGAAATTCTGTGGAACATGACAATGAAATTATTCTTCCAGGATCCAATTCCCACTTTCAAACAAGGACTATAACATTTCCTCGATCACGAAAATCCATTCTTATTCTTCTGGTTTTTTGTTTAATCAAAGCTTGAATAGCCCATATATTTTACCCAAAACCAGGGTTAAGCCTTTGAGCAATTATTTTCATTAGCAGATGATGTCATCTCATCAGTAGGTATTTGTTGAGCATCAACAAAGTGAATAGTTTACAAAAGCTGGACTTAGTGTAAATGAAAGTGTAGAACTGAGGGCTTTTCTTTTTTCTCCCACAGCATTGGCAATACTTTCAAACGTCTGTTTAATCCATTCTGTCAGCAGCCTCATGAGCTGATGCCTCTGCTTTAGGTTTGTGTTGATTCTTTGGCCAAGCCTTAAAGCTTTGTGGTTTTTGATACAGAACTGAAAGAGAAGCTTTGATGCTTGTGAATGTTGACTGCGTGAAGTAAATAATGTGAGATGGGTTTAAATATCCTCATTTTTTATTAAGCCTCCCAATCACATAAAACTGAAGGTAAAGAAAAGGAAATAATATCCTATAATGTGAAAATATTCTTAATGTTTTTAGTGCTCATATCTCACATCCACAGTCTGTTTTCACTCCATGAAGATGCTCATACCTCAGTGTTTCTAGAAAATAAAGTAATTCTGTGGCAGTCATGATTCTGATCTGAGGATACACATTCACGTTTTATTGCAAAAAGATCAAAGTTGGACAAGGTGAATATAGTTTATTGAGAGGGAATGGAAAACATTCACACTTAATGGATAAATCAAGAAAGAGAACAAAATTAAATTTGGAGACTCAATATTTTAGGAAGTCTCAGTGTTCCTCAGCATCCTTTTTGACACATGGTTTGCATGCAGAAATCACTGTCAAAAGGACATAACTGAAGAGAGATTCAGAGTGGGATAGAGTATTTGGGGAGGTAGAAGGTTATTATGGTGTACAATGACAAATATGTTTCAGAAAAACCCTCATGAGAAACCTTATGCTTCACAATCTTTTATGTTCTGGCTGCTGGGGTCCAGTAAACACCTGGCAGAAACTCTGAACCAAGGACATCATCAGCAAACAGCAAAAACCATCATGAACAAATCTTGGCTAACTCATCTGGCAAGTATGAGGCAAACAGAGAAGTCCTAATTTTCTTGATAGGGAGTAAAAGATAGAAACAAAGATTTTCAGCCTTTGTAAAAAAGTCACTTAGAGGGAGGAAAAGTAGGATGTTTAAAAAGTGGGCACAGATTGAACCCCAATAACAGGAAAGGAGTCGCCGTGTCTCTAGGGGTTTGAGATGATGACAGTGAAAACTCTTGTGCCTCCCCAAGTGAAGGGAATAGAAATGATATTTTAAATACCTTTTTTTAAAAATGTCTCTTCTTTAATTTTTATTTACTTCCCCTTTTTTCAGCTGAAAGGTAAGGGGATATTAGGAGGAGTTAAGTGCAAAAAATATTTTCCTCATACATCACTCTAGGTTTCCTTTGGGGTGCATAGGATAAAATTATGGTTCTCTTGTGATGGACCATTTCTTTTCCTCCACGTCTCTCAGAAAGCTGAAATTTTGTTTAACTAACATTCTCTGCAGCTGATGGTTCTGCTCTGACACATCTTTCTATTTCCACAGGCCTTTTCCAACAGTCCGAGGGGTTAATAGAAATCTATTAAACGCCTTTAAAATACATTTCACATGTTGTTGTGGCTGTTTCCTGGTGTGAATCTCTTATTATTTTACTGAGCCTTTTAGACATCAGCTGCTCCCCTTGTACTGAGCATTTGTAATCCCCCTGATTTGCCTGTGTCCCTGGCACAGCGGTTAGATTACTGAACCTTGGGGTTTCTTCTTGTTTAATACATGACTTACAAATTCCAGAAGTTAAATATTGCATCTGGACCAAAATGGGTCTGATCTTGCTTCTGCTGGTGGCCAAGACCCATTCCCTGCAGTGACAGGAGACTCAAGAAGGAAGAAGAGAGCATGGGTTCGCAGAGCTGGCATCCAGAACTGGTTGCTCAACAGAGGATCACTAAAAATGTTTTTCTTGTTTTATTTTAATTCCGTTTTTGGTTTTGGTTTTGGTGGTTTGGTGGTTTTTTTTATTGTTTTGTTTTTTGGTTTTTTTCTTGTTTTTGTTTGTTTTCTTTTTGTTTGTTTGTTTTTTGGGGGGTTTTTTGGTTTTTTGGTTTTTTTGGTTTTTTTTTTTTCACTTTACTTTCTCGGAGATGCGTTTCGCTCCCGGCAGAGCTCCCCTCGCTCGCCCTCTGACGGCTGCAGCAGTGCCGATGCGCAGCCCGGGCTGTTCCCTGGCGGAGCTGCTCCGCGCTGCTGCTGCTCCCGCGGAACACAGCACTCGCGCTTGCTACGCAGCTTAAAACACGGGCTGAAATTCCTCTTCTGGCCTCCTGCCTCAGGTGAAGCCTGGCTTTGCCTGCCCTTTTTATGCATGGGCTGAAGTTGGTGGAAAACACGAGCGTTGTTTCACTTTGGTGGATGCTTAGGAGAAAAAGTGCCAGACCTGTAGGGTGAAAGGATGCTTAGGAGATACAGAAGGGATAGGATGTGGCGAGTTAAGAGTAAGGAAAACGATATCTGTCATGTGGAATGTTCAAAGGGTTTTTCCACAGCTTCCTGGATGTCTCTATGTTGCCCTGTTTCTGTGTTGAAGATATTAGACATGATTTGATCCACAGCCCACTACAGTTTCCATACCTTCAGTGTACTTGGAAAAATTAGGTTTGAAAGCTTTTAAGTTCTTTGTACTCAAGTCTCAGTTTACATATGAGGTCAAGAAGAAACCTTTGAGAGAAGAATAGAAGAATTTAGCGTGGTTCTGTTTATTTGTTTGTTTTAAATCAGGAAATTACAGTCAAGCAGCGATATTGAGAGGAAAGATAAATAAAAGGGAAGACTGCTGAGTAACCACATAGTCAGTGCAGTAGTAAAGGGTCTCAGGTCTCTCAGAGCACATCCCACCATGGAAAAGCCAGGTGACCTTATGGTCTGAGCAGCTGAGGTACTCTGCTCCAGATGATCACATGCACAAAAGGTTTAACAAGCTGAGTACCTTATTATTACCTACTTCCATTGCTTTATTAATATTTTTCTAGATAATTAAGGCTGCATCTTGGGCTTCTGTGTTATCATGAGAGAGGGAGAGAAGAAATACTAATTTCTACAGATTTTTTAATCAAGCCCTTGATCTGAATTAATTATTCTGCATGATTGTAGCTCCAGAAAAGCTTCTACTAATTTCTTTGAGGGCAAGACACAGTGTAGAGATATATAAATACTGTACACTTAGAGACTAAAACCCTACTTACTAAATTTAGTGTTTCATTTTTGCATTGATCCAGGCAGTTATGCCCAGGAAACATTTACTTCCCTCAATATAGCAAGGTACTGTTTTTCTCATGGAGTTAGTGTTGCATAAACAAACAGCTCGCAAGCAAGGGCAAAAAGCCTATGTATTTTAATAGATCTTTATTCATCTTTAAACTGTACTGCTAAGCTTTGCAAATGCAAAAGGCAATCTTACAAATAGGACATCCTGAGACACAGTTATGGTAACTCGGTGCCCCCAGAAATCTTCCTTACTAGGCCCCTTATTATTAGCTGATACCACTGTGCCCATGAAATGAATGTCGTGGCTCATTGTCTAGTTCCTGAACCATCTTTGATATAGAGAAAAACACCCTTATGTGGCAAATTCATGGGTAATATAAGTTTGATCATAGTGATTTTTCTGTTGTTTCCACCTCTGCATCGAGATCTTGAGACAAAATGAGAAGTTTTGTCCTTGGCTTTAATGGGGAAAAGATTTTACCTGGAACCCTTTCACTCTTAGGGCATCCAAAAGATTCTGTGTGTGAGCCTAAGCTTCTGAGGCCACTGTTGAGACTGTTTTTCTGCTCCTCGTGTTTTCTCTGGCTTTTGCAGAGGAAGTTCATGCACTCTTTCCTGCTTTTCTGTATTAGGGCAAGATTTTTTTGCTTGTACTTTGCTCTTGAAAAAATGGTTAATTTTCTATCAGGGCAAAGGTCAATGTTGTCTGTCTTCTCTATATTCCCATAAGATTTGTGCTTTCATAAGCTTACTGATCCTGGTTATTCAAAGCATTTTTCTGGTCTCAGTGTACCAGTTTTAACAAGTTTTCCAGGGTGTATTCTGTTGAGTAGGCAAGTTGCATATAATATAACTTTTCCTCTGTAGATATCACACCACTTCCTCTGATGCTTTCTACATTCACTGTCACATTTTCTGACTTTTAAAATATGGAGGTAAGAGTTTAAAGCAGTAATTTATTATTCCACTTGCAGGGAGTAGAGCAAAACAAAACATTTCACCAGAGTCATGTTACTTTTAAGTTCTCTCTGTCTGAACCCATTAAATGAACCATGTTTGGCATTGAGGATGCATAGGAATTACAAAGCAATCCTCTTGTCCTGGCAACCCTGGAATAAATAGAGTTTTGTAGTGAGGAAGGGAAATGTGTGTTCCTGGATCTGTCATGGGTTGGGAAGGAATTAAAAATGTCAGTTCCACAAATGTTCAGATGGCCAGGGTATGCCAGGTAGCCCAGTGACCATCACATTTCATTCCTGACCAACACGTGGGTCTATATTGACTCTTTGGTTGAAGTGCTGTCTTTGTGTGCGAGTCTGACCAAACTGAACAGGAAACCTGAGTCTCTGCATTTCACATACAACCCCAGCCTGTCTACATCTCTCTGGTGCTACTGTCTTTCCAAAAAACATATGGGCTCTCTTGCTCTCCAGGGCAACTCGTGGTCAGGGACAAAACAACCTGTCAAATGTGGCTTTCCAAATTTAGCTGAAGGCACTCCCACTCATTTCCACCGTTTGTTTTGGTGCTTGTGTCCCTGTGACCAGAGTCACCTCCCAGTCACTGTCCCTTCCCATTCATGGCTGAGCCATTGCCCAGCCTGTGTTCACCCAAAGAAAACCAAATGAAGGAGCAGTACTCGAGCAAGCCAACCTTATTTGGAGCATCAAGGGAGCACTTACAACCTTGTGGTAATTTGGGTAGCCTAGTGTGGGATGACAGTAGCAGAGAACATGTCATATACAGCCAATTTTAAGTGTTTGTGAAAGCAGAAAGCATGTTCTCTCATTAACTTTGTCTTTATAGATGAAGATTGATAAAAAATATTTTGACATGCAGTAGGTGATTCAATTAAAGTCTGTCAGGAACATTTTCTATTCTGTGTTACAGTAATGAAAACAGGATTTTTATTTGAAATTTCTGATAAAGATGTGAAGGTACTGTTCTGAGGTGTTTTTTTCCCTTAAAGTCTTATTTTAGAAAACAATTACTAAAATCAAAGTCTATCTTCTACTTCAAATCCACTGAGGTTAAAATAGATTAGCATTCACTTAGCTCTCATTGTATACCAAAGAGCTGAACACATTCTCTCTCAAACAGCGGGGGAAAAATGAAAAAACACAATTTAATTACAGTGTTACTGTTAAACCCAAACTAGTTAGGAATGAATAAGTATTTCTGTTGAAATTCTCTGGGTTTGGAGATTTATAACTGGGTGATAAGATTCTCCTAGGGCAGAATCCTACTGCACTAACATAGCTTGGAAACAAAAGACAGATATTTTTCAGAAACTGAGATGTAATAACTGCTAAAACAGCAAACAAGAATCATATTAATTTTATTGCAGTTTCATGAATTCAGATCCATTTTGTTATCAGAGCAGGGATTTTAATTTCTCTACAGGCTTTCTGTGGCACTCAGCATTGACTCAGCTGCTGAAAATTGCATTGCTCCTCTGAAGTCAGTAGACCAATATTGTTTAAGCTGCAAATTATCAGAGACTTGCAGAAGTATCCAACTCCCAGATCCTCAAGTGGCTTCTGAAAATCCCAGATGTTGTAATGAGCTACTGATGATGTGGCCTTCCCAATTTGTCAAAAAAGTACTCATTCTTGAAGAATCTGCCAGAAGAAGCTTAAGTTATTTTCAGATTTTGTTTGTATGTTTTGTTTGTTTGTTTTTCCCCCTGGACAACCTTACCTAGTATATCCTTGTTGCTGAGGAGATCTACCAGGACAGGAGGGAATGGAACATGTATTACACTACTTCAGGAGGAGTTCTGGCCAGCCAAGCAATGCTTTTTGAACCAGATCTTGAAATAGCCTTTAGACAGACAAGCACCCAGATTGCAGAGAGTGTGAAATAGATGGGTCACTATTAAGACTTATGTATACAAATAAATTCAACATAACAGCAATACATGTGCTATTTTAAAATGTTGGGTCTTCCCATTCTTCAAAACTTGCAAATATTTGCTCAGTTTCCAAACTTTCAATCTTGAGTTATGCACCAGGAAAAAAAAATCCTTTCCAAAAGTGGCAGGATCCTTTGTTTGAGGCATTCTGGTTCTCCTGTGGAGGAAAGACATTTTTCAGCTGTTCCAATGCACTGTTATTCCATGCTATTTATGCATTCCCTAGCTAAATAAATAAATAAATAACCTGGAAGAAATGAAATATATTTTCGCTCCCTGGACTCACCTAGTTGAGCTGAAGTGTAGAGAAATAAAGATAAGATCAGATTCTTATTTTAAGAGTTATTAACATTTTAAATAATAACATCAGCATGGTTCATCAGGGGCTGAAGAGCTAATTTTGGCTCTGGCAATTGTGGAGTCAGCCTAAAGAATCAAGTCAAAGATTGCTCCCTTCAAGATCTCAATCCCTTCTCCATCTAGAAGGGCAGAAAGATAACCCACCACATCAATAAATTCCACAATCTCTTCCTCTTCTCCTTGATTTTTGTGTAAATCTCTGCAAAAGTGCAGGAGGGTAGGAGAGATCAGAGACCAAACAAGGCTTCCTCCTTCTGGGGTCCCGGAGGAGACTGGAAACCCTGCAAAGAGCTGTAAAGGGATTTGTTTCCTTCCTTGGAACATTGAGTGGGAGGGATGACACCCACTCCACTGTGAGGTAGACTAGACTTGTCATTCCCTAACAAGTCTATTTAGGCTTGTCAGAAGTTGATGAGCTAATTATGGCTCATTAGACGTAGAGGAGTCTATATTTAAGCTCATTTGGGGTTGGTATGGGAAAGTTAATAATATAGGTGGAAGTAGAGGGAAACTGCTACGGCTGCAGAGAATCTCTTTCTAAACTCTGTAAGATTTCCAGATAATCCCTGAAGCAGAGTTGGGAGGCAAAATAAGGCAAACTTGCAGTAGAATGGAAAACAATGGTGTCACTTCCTCACTTCTCCTCTCTCCAGAATTTAAATGAGAAATAGTCTAGAAAAAAAGAAAAAAAAATCATAGAGCTAAGGCCATCCTCAGAAAATTATACGCATTATGTTTGGATACCCTTCAGGCTGCTGGAAAATGAACAGGTTCTCTCAGAAACACTGTCATTTTTACAACTCTACTGAACTACATTAAAAATTTTCTTATTCAAAATATCAATATCCTGTGTTAGAAAACCTGACACAAATAATGCTTTTAACTTTGTCATATAACTTTGGTAACTTTTCATTTCATCGGTGCATAGTACAGAACCAGTATTTTTGTGATTTACTTATAAAAGCAGTTTTGCTGAGTTTGGACTTTTATGGTCTTCAATTTTCCACAGGAAAAAAATTTTCTCCTTTGTAATTTCCATACCAGGCAAGCTGTCTATTGAGGCAACCACATAACTATTTGATCTTGTGTTATTCTCTAAATGCCCAACTCATCTGCACTGCAAATTTCCAATCCTTTCTGAGAGCCACGGTTCTTGGGTTTTTACCATCCATCCTCCTAAATGCTCACTGAACAGTAGCATTCAATGAGTATTATCAGAGTGAACCAAAAGAAAGAATAAAAAGGGATCTTACTAAGCATTAAATCACACTCTTTCTGAGTTGGGTGTAGTTGCTGAAACAGGTGAATGCACTCAAGTAGTCAGGATGAGCTAATTTAAGAGAATTATGTTGGGTTTTTTTTGCTTTCAAATTCCCTGTAAACCAAACCTGTGGTGCCCACTGCACCTCTGCAGGCTTCTCTGCGTGACACACGGAAGCTGCACGTGGCTCAGTTTTACCTTATTTTACAGCATGGCTTCATATGATGTTACATCAACTGCACAAACGACAAAAGCTGGAAAATTTCAAGTGAGAACCTGGCCTTAATTTGCACGATATTCTGTTCCCTTCTCAAGGTGTGTGAGTGTTGGCTTCTGAGTAATTTCTGTTTCAAGATGAATCATTTCAACAGATATTTTTTATCACTTGATTCTTGAGTGAGGTAACACATCCTATAAGTACAAAATATGTCTGACATTTGTGCTTCTTGCTTTCTCCTGAGCTCTGCACGTTCAAGTTTTTTTTCTTTTTTTACCATCTCTAGGTGTTTTGATAAATACTATTCTACTGTATTTGATGTGTGATTGTCCTCAAACAGATTCATTTGAACTAGTGTAAGTCTATAAGAATAAAACCACAGTGTCAGGGTTATCCACCCAGGGTTATCCAGGTTTCTGGTGGAATTGTTTTTCTTAATGCACTAGTTAAGAGGGTGCAATGTAGATGATTGTTCTTGCTTGCAATTTTTAACCCTTTACAAAAATTTAAAGCAATAAAAGGAAGATTCAGAGGTTTGTAGAGAATTAGATATATTTCATGTTTTCTGTGCTGTTTGTTATTTGTGTTTATATTACATACTTATTCACATTTTCTTAAAGATACATGAAGGAGATTTAAGTTTGAATTTGTTCACAAAATCCATCATTGTGCTGCAATATCATAGGAATTTTCATAAACTTCTTAAGGGAATGACTGAGTTTCCTCTGCCAGCTTGCAGGAAACACAAAAAGAGATAAATAATATCCCTACAACTATGAAAAGATGCAGTTTTTTATGAAGCATGCTTGGTGTACATAACAAAGTATCCATACATTCAGGGCTTATTTCCTGTTACTGTCTTATAAATCTCTACATCATAAATAACTTGTAAATAGCTTTCCTAAATATATATATGAAACTAAAATAAAAATGCATACTGAACTGTGGATAATTTTTCAAAATTAAGGATTTTTAATGCTAAAGCAATCAGCACTGTATTTAATTTAATAATGTATTTCTCACTCTTCCCACTTGTATTATTAAATTTATATGCAAGTAAATTAATAGTGAAATTGGTGGCTTTCTAATCTATTTCTGAATTTTGATAGAATGGTTTTCTTAATTTATTATCTTGTGGATATTCTATAATCTGGTATATGTATAAATTATCTAATAAGGAGCTCAGTGTTTTGAAGGTGTCTTATGATATGAAAAACGGCCATCTTTTGAAATTATGGGATGTATTATCACAATGCCAGACTCTAATCTGCTACCAATTTGTGTCAGCTTTCTGCATTCAAAAAGGACTCAAATCCTCTCTAAAAGTAGGAATCAGCTGAAGGTTTGTCTTGGCTTCACGAGCCCACTGCAATTAGGCAGCATGTGAATGTGTGCCATATGCATTTACTGCTCTTCTAAGCATGTGTTACTTTGATGTGCTAGGTTAGAAATCTAACTCTTTTTCTTGGGCAGCCTTCCTCCTGGGTCTTTATACTGCTTAGCAGTTGAGTCCAGACTTTGAAACACAGCCTAATTTAGAGGCGGATGCTGCAGCTGCTGCTGTCATTTCAGCTGATTTTTTCCCCTTTGATGTCAGCTTAGAGTCTCGGTGGCTGCCTCGGTCCCACAGCCGCCGCCATTCGCCAAACGGGCACCACAGCATTTTAAACGTCTCCTCACCTTTAAATCTAATTTGAGGAGCTTGAGTCTCTCACTATGCACTGTTGGTTTAGTGAAATGGTGAGTTCTCACAGAGTATGTTATTCCTGATCTTGAAGAGACACAGTTTTGAGTTATGTTTAATGCCTGATTAAATGCTGAAGATACAAGAAGAGCTTTTTCTTTTTTTGGCAGAAGGAGGATGGGATGCCTTGCCATTCTGTCTTATTCTTTGCATTAGCAGCTGTACACTACAAAATGAACTTTTGCCTCCGAAAGTGGCCCTCTTCCTTTCCAAGACTTTACATTTACTGTATTTGTCCCCTTCTCCATAATTTATTTCTTCAATGATAGTTTGTGCAAAGACATTCCACCTCAATTCCTCTTGTTCTTGGACCATCCTTGGCTTTCCTTTCTGCTCTGTCTTTCTGTGGCTGACATGAGCTCAAGGAGTGCAGGAGCTTTGATCCTTTCTGAGGCCTTTGCAGAACAATTTCTCTCAGTGAGGTTCCCTTGCTCGGGCCAAACCCTGCCTTCAGATGCGCATGAATTTTCCCATTTCTCATTGATTCCAGTGAGACTCGCAGCCTTCTGAGGCCCCTCTTTGGCTTTTAATCTTTACCTTAAAAAATATAGACTGATAGTAGTTGTCTAACCCTTTTTAATAACTGAGGTCCTTGGTTCCTTTATTGTTTTGGCTGCTTTTTCTGTGTTGGTGTTCCATATCATGCCACAAAATAGAGCATAACCCTATCCAGATAGACACATTTAAATGTTAATTCTATCAGTTTATTTCCTGCTTTTACGTCTATTGTAGCTACTTTTCTCTATATAAGTTACATTTTCTCAAAGATTAAAGCCTTTCCTGTACATTCCCTGTTATTACTACATTTTGTCAAAACAACATTTTGGGTAGACAATTTTTTGCAAATTTTTAATTCTTGCAATAATGGGAGTGGTATTTTTTTCAGGTTTTATACTATTAGGAAATATAAAAGACACAATAGGCTGGAATTAAGCAATTTTGAAGGAGGTTTGAAATTTAGTAAAATGAATGAATTGAATGTTTGAATTCTGAAATTTCAAGGATTTTTTTTAGGAGACTACCAAGTGACAGTAAGCAAAGGCAATAAAAATCACAATGATTTTCAATAAGAATAATTTTTAAAAAATGATTTTCAATAAGTATAATTTTTACAAAACTAAATTTACTCATTTGAATTTACTCGATTTTCACAGAAGTATTGGTATCACTATTGGTATTGATAATACTGGACACTATTTAAAAATATTAAAAAGTTCTCCTGATCTGACATCACAGAATTATAGCTGTGAAAGATTTTATGCACACAAATTGTTATGTTAAACTCTGGGAACTAAACCTTTGTTTAGGAGCTCTTCAGGCAGCATCCTTAGGTTGCTGACTCTTTCTGTTTTTAATGGAGGTTTGACAGTAGAGCAGGGGTTTGGGAACATTTTATTTGTAGTGACAGAAGCTTCTTGCTGCTCAGTCTGTTAAAGAAAGAATCATGTGGAAGTCAAGATATCCTCAATCAAAACTTTAGAAAACATGTTCCAAAATTTGAGAAATGAAACAAAAAGCCCTCACTGCATGTCAAAAGCCAATTTGGTCTGATTTTATTCAAAAAGAAATTTTAATTTTGAAATCAGAAGGCTTTTTTCACTAACATTTGAGAAAAGAAGGACTCTGTATGATTCTTCTGGAAGAGTGACTGTATTATTAAATCCAATATGCTACCACAATGATGAAAAACTGAGCAGCTGATATGTACTGTAGCAATAAATGTGATATTGGAGGTCTGGAGGAATTGCGAGTGTGATGGTAGGTAAAACTTTCACTCTATTGCACAGTCTGCTGCAACAAGACAGGTGAGGAATAAAAACATATGCTGAGATTGCTCAAGTTTCTTTTGTTACACTTTTCTTCAAAACAGCTTGTTGTTTCTGAGAAATTATATTTTCATAAAAGCCACCACAAAGCAGTCAGAAGGCTCTGGCACAGGGTGAACACTGTGAATTCTGAGTTGTTTCAAATTGACAGCCTGACTTGAGGAGGGGATAAAGTTATATCACACTGAAGCAACACTGAAATCACAGCTGTGCAAGCCAGAAAGTTGTGAGAGAGGATTCCTGTGCTGCTGCTGAAGCCTTAGCTCTGTGCAGATCCACAAAACTTGGTAGGCAGCAGTGGCCTTTTATGCAGGGTGTCAGGTACTGGAGAATATTTCCAGTGGTGCTGCTGAGTAACCAAAAGGCAGAGAGAGTGTTCAGAACAGAAAAGCATCCTTGCAATAGTGGTGGTAGCTCCAGCAAAACTAAACAATAAACAACCACTGATGCATAACAAGGAAAATTTGTTAGAAAAATGATAATAGGATTCTGTTACTTGAGAATCTGCTGTTTCATTGACAATGAAAGGCCTTAAAATAAATCTGGTTTCAAAATTTTTAGAGTCTAAGTACTTTTGGTTCAAAAATATACATGATGATTAAAAACACATAATAATGAGTAGTAGTTTAGACAAAGTATACTGCTGGGAAAAAATCCAAATGTTCGTATTTTGAAATCCTATACAAAATGAAACTGCTATGTTCTATTCTGCTGCAATCTCAGGCAAAATTTCCTGTATTTCATGAAATTGGAGCATAAAAACCATCAGGAATTGGCTTCAGCAAGGTGTGTAATAATTTCCATTCTTGATGATGTCCCAGGAGTTACCCAGAGCCTTGAGAGATCAGCCCTAACGAGAAAGCATATGACCTTACCATATCAGGGCTTCACAACAGTCAAAATCTAGCTTGACCTTCAACAGTAAACCAGGTCCCTCAGGCTAAATCCTAACAAGTCTTGCCTTCAAACCAAGGCAAAAGGCCAAAAATGCTTATCGAGGGAGCAGCAATAGAGATGGAAAATGAGAGGTTCTTTTTTGTTTGGCAAACATCGTAGTTTGACCTCTGTGTTCTCACTGTGCCAAGGCATCTAATCTCCAGGAGGCAGTCCTTTTTAATCTGCCAAGTGCCAAGCTGGCTCCATTCCTGTCAAGACCAGTATGCACTGCCAGGCGTGTGGATTAAGGTTTAGATGTGCAAGATGACAAACCTCTCTCCTAAATCAGGATTTCAGTGACTCAGAACCAATGGTCTGATGGCCCAAGACCCTCAGGTCCCACTGTGAGCTGGACTTGCTCGCTGAGCACAAAGGCAGCAGGTTTTCCATTTCCCAAGCTGGGTGTATGGAAGGAGGCAGGGAAGGTACAGTCTCTACAATAAAAACAGTGAAAGGAAGTATAACTAATGCTACATTGGCCAACAGAAAGCAAAAAATAAGAAAAAAATACTGTAATAACAGGAAATTACAATTTATTCTTGCCTTCTGTTTTTTGTTAGCCTTGATTTTTTTTTTATTTTTTAGACAATGTCAGATTTTGAAGAACTCTTTGATAATACAAAAATTATTAATAAGTGATTTTAGAAAGGTTGAACTAAGAAGGAAAGTCTTTTTTTCAGTCAGTGCTTCTTCAATCATGATTTTTGAAAAACTATCAAATACATTTTAATTAATTAAAAACAATCTTTTCTAGCCACTGATGGCAGAAAAATTACCTGGAACTTATTACAGACTGACACTGCTTTTTTCTGAACAATCTGTCTTTTCCTCTGGACCTTTTTTCCCCCTTATATTGAGGCATTGAACTTTTATCTTTCACTTTGAAAAGTGGGTTCTCCCATGTATTAGCTTAAGAATAACCAAAGAATAAACCTAACTATTAACCTGTGGAGGAAGAAAAAAATTGCAACATTTCTTATTGTACAATGCTCTCAGGCACACACTGTGACTCTTGGGGATGGTGCTGTGCTGGGCTGAGAATTGGACTCAATGATCCTTATGGGTCCCCTCCAACTCAGAATATTCTGTGATTGCTAACTGAAAGATTTACTCTTTTGAAAAAAATCCGAAATTAAAAGTCGTAGATATTTTGTAGGCAATTGAAGTACATAATCTTTTTCTCAATATTATTCTCCATTGAGAGCTACCATTAAGCTGTGGAGCAAGAGTAAGAGCATATCTCTTTGTGAAGAATAACAAGTTTTGCTTTATCTTTACAGTGGTTGGAATGAGACATCGAGTGTCTATTACTCATTTGCCTTCATTTACTTTTTACTAAGGTCACCTTGAGTGTGGTTAATAAGCAGCAAGATCATCAGTCACTTCAAAGTTCTTTCACATTCCATAGTTTGTTTTCTCTGCAGTGAGAAAATGGAAAGATGATCTGGTAGAAATCAGTTACATTATGACTCATCTTTTATGTGACCTCCTTGAGAGGCCTTTTGGTAGCACATGGGCTTTCCATACAATTCCATGTAAGTGTTGGCTAACAAAATATCCTTCCCCACACCATTCCCTTGGCAATGCTGAAAAGTCATTAAAGGCTTTGTGTAAAGAAGGCTTCAAACCCAGAGAAGTAAAATTTCCTCTGATCAGGATTTTCTTTTTCATTTGAGTTACAGACAGATTATTTTGCATCAGGACTGGTGTCTTCATGAGGAATGGCTGAAGAGACTTTAGATATGGTCTTGATATCATGAAGACTTTGCTTTCTACTGTCAACCAAAAAAATTCTGAACTGCAAAATTAAGGTTATCTGTTCAGATAACCAAAAAGTATGGAACTACTTTCTCCTTGCTGTTACACATCATATCTGCTTTCACTGACCCCAAAACTACACAGCCATTGTTTTTCACTGGTGGCAGTTTGCTGTCTCTTAAGACTTTCACATTTAGAGTTACTAACAAAAGACACAAGCCCACAGAAAAGAAGCCAAAATGTCCTGATGCTGGTAGGCAGAATTCCCAACTTTTCCCTGAAAAGTGCAATTTCTTCTTAAAGATAACACTCTTTGATTTACTTTGGTCAATGAACATAGAGTTGTCTGCTTCTTGAAAAGTATAAAAAGTACACCCTTTCTCTCTCACAAGGAGGACAAAATATTTTTTCTCCCAGGCTCACAAGATGCTGGATTTTCTTGAGAATACCGACAACATTTCCTTGTAGTTCTGACAAGATGCTATGTCCAACACCGCTTGTGTATCCCCTTCTGTTCCCACCTCTTCCCTGAAGCACTAGTGGTGGTCCTGCTGCATGTTTCACAGATGTTTCTTCTACTCAACTCCTCAGTTGTTTTTCAAATGGCTTCTTACAGCAAATGATTCCATGTGTGTATGCTCCTTCCTTTCTGCTGACACCTTTTCTTTCTATAAAAACAATCTGCTGCTGTGTTTCAGATCTGGAGAGACACCATCCCATACCACAGATGCTGGTTTTTTTAGACTCTGGCATTGGTACACATGGTCAGCAGGCAATACCTCCCTCTTGTCTGTTCCTCATGACTAGCCATGTTGATGTTTTGTTCTTTCAATCTTATTTCCCTCTGTTACCCTTACACACTCTGCATTTTTTTCCCTTTTCCTGTTACTCTGCTTTCTTTGTACTAGTGTCCCATATGGGATCTCTTCATCGCTCGCTGCAGCTTGGAGGAAGAAAACCTCACACACTGTTTTAGCCCAGTAACTACAGGCAACTTGTATGCCAACTTTTTCTTGTGCTCAGGAACTGAAAAAAAATCAGCTTTACGTTTTCTTCATACACACACACACACACACAAGCAAAATTAAATTCACTTTCTACAGCTGCTCACAGTACTGGTTACTGACTGATTCTGAAGAGACATGCAGAGATCAGACGCTACCCTTGAGTTTATTGCCTTTTTAGTTTGCATGTGATAAAAGTTGAGCTGAGATTGTCTAGTCATTTCCATTCTGAAAGG
This sequence comes from Erpornis zantholeuca, assembly GCA_013400515.1. Classification (NCBI taxonomy): domain Eukaryota; kingdom Metazoa; phylum Chordata; class Aves; order Passeriformes; family Timaliidae; genus Erpornis; species Erpornis zantholeuca. The sequence goes on from VZTN01011707.1 coordinate 39,671, forward strand.
TGTGTTCTCATTTGCAGACAATATTCTTTGCAATCAAAATTTTTCATATCATGACTGACCAAAGGGGGACAGTGATCCAGCTTGCTTCAGCAATTTCTTGGCATGAAGACAAAGGAATAAAAAAGCACGAAACATCTTGCTTCCTCCTTGTAACTGCCTTTTTTGGGACCAAATTTATTTGAAATTGCTCTAGCATAACTGAAGAAATCAGCACAGTATTTTGCTGAATAAACCCAAGGTTTTGCCAAAAAAAATATTGAACTAGCACACACTATGGAATACATTGCTGTCTACCTTTGGGCATGTATGCACCTTATGAACAGATATATAGATATAAATATATCTCAAAGCTGTTTTATGGACATGGCAACAATCACCTAAATAGTTTCTCTTCTATTTTAACTTCCTTTTATCTTTTATATGCCATAATATTTTAATGTTTCCTCTCAAAAAGTAGTGTAGCATACAGACAGGACATTTCTAGGATTAATAGTGGAAAATACTATTTCAGACTCTTTCAGTCTACAAAAGATTTAAAACAGGTTATCCACTTAGTTTGTCTTTATTTTCCTAAGAATGCTAGGTATGTTCTGAGAGAAAATTGAGACAATCTTCACTTTATCACTTGAAGTGGATTTGGGTTTGGAAGCAGATCAGTGATGGTCCATGACAATCATATCAGTAAATGTAGGATCATTTTTGTTCTTTTCAGATATATGTATCTCCACAGAGATGCATGTACATTGTCAACAATATTAACAAATTTGCATTTCTCCCCTCTTTATTCTTTCTCCAGGAACATTTGGTTGAGCGTATTTTCACGACAAAACTGTTCTTTGACAATATTAAAGTTATTTTTTTAATGTGAAGAATGGAAACGACATTATATGATTTTATTAAGTCGCAGAAGGCAAAGAGTTGGCAAAAGGTAAACTGTGCTCAGATTTGTATTCTTCACTTCCAGCTCTATGGACCAAACCACATGACTTGGTAACATTAACATAGGGTGTCTTCACTTTATGCTGTAGTATTATTTAAGATCCATCTCTATCTTCTCAGCTTCAAAGATGTGTGATTCTGAGCAGAAAAAGCTACAGCTGATGGCAAATTAGGAATGGCATAGAAGATGCAGGAATCATTTTGTCGTAGACTAAATGTAGGGAAGTCTAAATACTGCAGAATGTTTAGATATTTATATGGGCCAACCATATAGCGAAAAGTGTATTTCTGCTTTTAATGGACGAGAGGGAGTGGCACATTGTTGATAGCTCAATCAACACTTTCATTGCTCCCTTTCCTCTTTCAAGTGTAGCATGAGAGTTTCTTAAAATATGCTGGGAAGATGTCCAGATGGAGGAGAAATGCAGCCTCAAATATTTTCCTTTTCTGGTTCTGTTTTTCTCAATGCCAGGCCACAGCCTTTTGTCAATGCCACATCCAGCCTGGGTGGAAGAGCAGTGGGTCCTGTGCACTATTCCAGCACTGTTACTAACATGTCCATTATGACACATGTATCACCTCACATTAGTTTTATATCTTCATTTGCTTAGAACCTCTTCAAAGTATTCAAAGCAAAAGCAAGAAAATTTGGGATTTGAAGGATGAATATTTCTATTCTAAAGCTGCTTAAAGTGATTTTGTCACACTTAGTTTTATTGTGTGTGTAAAAACATATAGCATTACATATTTATCCTCACCTTAACCACCATAATCTCCATGATTATGATAGGTTTTAGGAGCTCCAAAAAACACTTGTGAAAAGCTCTCTAGAAATATCGTACAACAAACAGCCTTATCTGGCAAGAGACCAATAGTAATACATTGTCCAGCTTCAGGCTAGTCGTAAAACCTTGACCAATTTCTCCAGCCCAGGATTTCCCTCGAGGTGACGAGCACAATGAGCCAGGTGGGAGATGCAAGGGGGATGCATGTGCTTCTGAAAGAGGGGAAGAACAACAGCAATGAAAATAGACACAGTTTCGGCAAAGGGAAAAAAAAAAGCAATGAAAACATGCTGGGGCTGAGTAAAATGAACAGAACTGACAGCGTATTACTTGCCTAGCCAAAGATATTTGCATCGATATATAAAATATGTAAATGAATCTACGAGTCGTAGGCAAACATTTGCAGCTGTGGAGGATGTTAAAATTTTGTTTTATTCGATGGGATGAGAGAACAATGTGCAGAGAATAAAAACAATTGAGTTACAAGAAGTGCTTTGGCAGCATTCAGACACTGG
>VZTN01011709.1:10632-60811 GCA_013400515.1 Erpornis zantholeuca
GGAGGGAAAATCTCTTGTAGCTCTTCTTACGTGCAATAGAAGGTTCAGCAAAACCTTGTGGAATGAAGAAGGGCTGGTTTTATCTAAGACCACTACTATATGCTGAGATATTTTTAATTAAACTTAACCTTAGCCTTGAAAGTGCTTTGTATCCACTTGAAACCAAACATGTTTTCACTTGTTTATGGTTTGGTTTTTCTCCATCAGTTCCACCTCTAAGTTTCAGTTGCACATAGTGCTGCTAAACTTGGGGTCAAAGAGGTAGGGATGGGTGGAATCTGTTTGTAACTGCACTCTCAGTATACAAAGTGTTTCAAAACTAAAGCTAAAAATATATTTAAAATCTAATCTGCATTTATGCCTATAACACTACTGGAAGTAATTTCCCCACCATGGGGACCTCTTCTGAGGGAAGCAGGGTGCAGCTGCAGCAGGGTTTTCCTGCAGCTGTGTACTCAGTAAGAATTTTCCTTCTAGGGAATGTGCAATTTCTAATTATGAGAGAATCCTTATTTGGCATAGGAATGGCAAACTCATCTGCTTGTTAATAAAAGCATTTATTGTCCACGTTATAATATGGTGTGTATTGGAGAAGAGCTGTCTAAAATCATTATGCAAACTTCATTAATAGCTCTCTATAGTCTGGAAATGAAATCTCTCCCTTAAAATACTAGTCTTAGTCTGTATTTAAGATTTAAGTAGGGAAAAAAATAGGTAGCTTGTTTTCTTCCACTTTTTTTTTGTTTGGGCATATGCTTGCAATGTGTGCATAATTAGCAAATCTGTTTAGATGGTTAGATCTTGGCCCTGTGATTTACTCTCAGTGGAAGGATAACTGCCACTATGGGAAGCCATACTAAAGCTGGTGGGGATCTGCACAAATCACACTTTTGTTCCCTGGTTTTAGTTAATAAAGTATTTTTTTTCCCCTGCTGCTAATTTTATTGGGAAAATTAAATTACTGTGTATTTATCAGATTCATAACAGGCATAAAATATATTTACTCATTGTGATCCTAGAAAAGATCCCTAAGGTGGAAATTCAATGACCTTCAGGCATCTAAACCTTAAACTTTAATATCAACTCCACTGACTAGTGCTTGCCTAACTCTCAAAGTCCTAAGGTTCCAAGGTGTCTTCCCACCTGACACCAAAACACTTTCATTTTCTATAGTGTGCCATATATGTGATTCTATGAGGAAGGTAATTTCCTCCATCCAGCTTGTCTTCTTGGAATCCAGAAAACAGGCAAAGATTATGACCTGGTAGCCACATTCTGCAGGGTCAGACCTCACATGAGAGATTGCTGTGGCATATTTCTTCCAAAAACTTCTGTGGAGGGGCATGTGGATGTTTGCATGTGTGTGCCTGCACATAACTTGCTAACTCAGAGTTCCCACATATGTGCTGCATAATCCTGGCTGCTGCTCCCTGCTCTCTGTATTATTTCTGCTTCCTGTAGCCAGTCTTTGGTTTACTGTCTCTTCCTCAGGAGTTAATGAGGCCACCTTCTCGTGGCCATGGGCATTTTGTATCTTTCTACAGTGATTTTCAGTGGGTCATCACAGTGCAGTAATAGCCCTTTGGAGAAGGAATGCCTTGAGAAATGGGTGATAACAGCTCAAATCTCTTCTAACTCTATGAAGGCATCTTTCCAGGCTAGTATTCTCAACACATCCAAGGCATGTCTGCTTTGCTCTTTTCATCACTTTCCAGATATCTTTATGACATCAGTTGTTAGAGGTTTTCCCTGTATATGAAGGTCTCTAGTTAACATGGGGTACAGAGTCTCCCGGGCTTAGTATTTCCTGTAAGCAATCTTTATTTGCTTCCTATTTTGAGAAGGGAATCTGGCCCTTTGAAATATTAATGAGATTATTTTCTTAATAACATTCACTATACGATAATTCAATTCTACTGGGAGTTATATATGTATGCAGTAGCATAGTCAAATTCATTACTTAGGTATGTAAAAACCCTTCAGGTTTGTAAAAACCCTTAGGTATGTAAAAACCCTTCATGGCAGTTCTGGAATTTTAATATTCAAGGGAGTGTGAGGTCAGTAAGAAGGCACTGAGCAATCAGTTTTGCTGGTATCTCATATCAGAAGAGACTAATTTGGAGGCAATCTTTTCTATATGGCAGTACAACAGCTAAAGTAATTTGTGCTAAGTAAAGGCCAGTCAGAGCCACAGCTGAGGGGCTGCAAATACTTAACAAAGCACAGAAGCTTTTGGTGAGATACTTTTTGATCAGAATAACTTGGCAATCATGGAAAAAGGTGAACTCTTATGCGTCCTTGTCCTCACAATTCATGTTCCTTAAATGGCTGGTGTCAATTGCTTTACCCCTTCTAAAACTGGCTGATGCCATACAAGTTAACAAGATTCTTTACATTGTCACAGTCCAGTCAAAATGATTGCCTCCTTTGAACCTTAACAAAACTCTGGCCTTACTGAAATTGCTCGGGTTTTCCATGGATACCACTGGAAAGAGGATTGACACTTTTGTGCTTTTGATAAAGAATTCTGAGAAGCTTTCTCTAAGTGTATTTCTTTATGATAAAAATCTGACTATATATTCCTTGTATTTATATATATATATAAAAATACAATTATAATACATTGTATACAAATACATTCATAAAGCATTGTAATGTGTTAGGAATATTCGGTAATGTCAAGTATACAGAGATGAGTTTTGTAATTATAAAATTGCTAAGAATATTAGATCCTCTAATTCCAGTAATCTACTTTTAGTTTTCTGGATATCTCATCTTGTTTCCTTGAGGTCTCCTAATCTTGTTTGACTATAGGAGTTGAGGAAAGGAGTTGGTGTATTAGAGAGCTTAGTCAGGAAGGACTAGACAAGCCAAATATATATTACAAAAAAATCATAGATATGCCATTTTTTCTGTTCTTGTGAAGATAGACCATGGGAATGCCATAAGCTCTTTTACCAATGAAAATGAAAATGAAAATGAAATGACCAGTCTATCTTTTTTGTCTGTACTTATGTGACATTTCAAAGCAATTAGGAAAAGCAGTCTTTTCCTTAGGCCAGTGCAGCCCTTAGCACACAGAATTTTAGGTTCAGGCATCAAAGGTTTAAAGCGTTAACCAACAAAGAGATATCATTGTTATAATGAATTTGTTCTCCATCTGCCCTCGAGCTGAAAGGCATATATGAAGATACAATTTTGTCTGAAGCCAAGCCAGTGTGACAAATTAAACTACATGGTCTCTTTGTGACAATCAGTATTTTCTGATCATTAGTTGTATCTGCTTAGAGCTCAGGAGAGTCCTGTTCCTATTTCCACACCTCTGATGTGAGCCTAATGGTACCTTCTTATGAAGTTTGCTGTGACTCATTGAGGAATAGCTCTATAAAAATGTTGGAATTATCACCATTTTTTTTATTTATTCTGGATCAGAATGCCTATTTGTTGTTTGAGATATGGCCTGTACTTTAGAAAGAGGCCAGTATTAAAGCTTCTAATTTTCTTCCTGCTGTTGTATTTAGAGTAGCTCTAGATTTTATTTGCATGTTGAACTTCAAGCCTGAAATAATTTTAGATTTTAAAGGGATGAGGTTTCTGAGTTGCTTAACAGTCTGTGAGAACTTTTTTGTTTTGTTTGCATAGTCTCTCTTAAAAAAACCCTTCTATGCTCTTACGGAAGAGTTAGTGAAGTAATCCAACTGAGACATCAGTTCCCTCATGCTCTGAGATAGTTTTGCTTGACAACCATGCTCTTGCAAATGGTTCTGATAAGCTGAATATGTTGATGTGCTTCTCAGTGCACACAGATCAGTAGGCAGCAGCTGTAACTGTGTCTTCATTTTTTTAAAGTGTGAAGAATGTACGTGCTATAGAGGGAAATATGCCTGAAAATCATAACTGTCATTTCAGATTTGATATCACCCTCAGAGTCCTAAATGAAGTGGTCCCTGCAAAGTTTGAATACTGAACACTTTTATTTTAGAGGTGTACAAGTCCTTCGCAATTAAAAGCATGCCAGACTTACTCAGAATGTCTGTTTGTCAAAAGGTGGAATTTGGATGTTATGAAATGTTTCTGGGATGAAATATGGCAGATAATCTTGTTTCAGAAACAATTTGTTATAAAATTGAGTTTAATGTATTTTTGTCGAGTTTTCATGTAGGAATTTAGATTACATTTCTGTGCTGCCAGAACAAGATCACTAAAAAAAGATATAGATATTTTCCACAAAGCATTATTCATCTTTTCTTTTTGCACCCTGTATCACTAATGCCCATCATGAGATATTAGGATGCATAAAATTTATGTAAGCTTTAATGCCAAGTGTTACACTGAAAATTTGTACAAAAAGAGTTCTATGAGAAAAGAAACACATAGGGGTCTTGCAGCTTAGTATGTTTTTTTGATTTCTTTTCCAATTATACTTACCTGATTTAAAGCATGACTATCACGTTTTAGATAATAGAGATACTGCATTGCCCTAATCTTGTCTACAACATATAGGAATAGGAATGTAATTGCAAGGGTTCATTTAAAATGACATGTACCAACAAGTGAGGCAGTTCCTTTGATACAACATTAATACAATCCAGGAGGTATTTTGTATTAATTTGCACTGCCATGACAAAGCCTAGATTAGGCCATTCTAGTGACAAGCCTGTTCTAGTCTCACAACTGTTAACACAGGTAGAGCTGAAAAAGTGGTGGGAAGTTTTAAGCTTGTGTTTACGGATCTAGAGATGCCTTTGCATGTAATAATGGAGTTGCCTGTCTGGCTTTTATCTATTTATACCAAGTATGTTAGCTTTTGAGACAGATGGTAAAATCGTCAATGAATTGCAACAGTTGTGAGAAGTGTAGGAAGAGGCAGCAGCTAAAATTGCTGCATCCCAAGATGGTTTCTAGGTTTATGAATTCTAACCCACACTTTCAACTACAAACAGGTCTCATTTACTTACTACTGGTTATCTAGTTCCTTGGGGTCACAGCCATTGTTTAGGAATATTTTAGGTAGTTTTTGATCTTATCTTTCAACAATATGTATTTTTGTCTTTTCTACATTTGCATAGTAATGTATAGGAGCACCTGAACCTCTGGCTGTAGTCACAGCTTGGGAAAAATGGCATTGGTGTGTATTCCCAAAAGCAAACATTAGGATGATGTCTTTAGGGTGCATCTGCGTTCAATGCAAAACCAGAAAGGTAAATGAATTGTGTAGAAAGTGGTTCAGCAGGGTCTTAATCTCTGCCACCATTAGGAGTAAAAAGATGACAACTAAGTAGTTAGTGCCTAGATTTAGCTAAAACACACACATTCTTTCTTGCATGTATTTTTTCAAATTATGAAACTATTTTACTGAATGCTTTGATTGGAATTAGACTGTGGTTCCAGTTTGAGCAGCTTACACTTTGTTGTGATGCTGCTAATACGACATTCCAGGTATTCAACCTTGTCAATTAATATGCAGTATGTCATTGTGGAAATGGGTCTCCAATTGGATTTTGATGATTAACCTTGTATAATTTTAATCACATACAAGTTGCCACTTATTTACATTTTAAATAACTTTCAAGATTTTTTTAGTATTTTCAATATATTCTGCTTTCTAGGGTATACAGAACTTACTTCCAAATTGAACAGGACAGGAAAGTATCTCCCCAATTAGGAGAAATAATTATTGACATGCTGTACAAATGCACCAGCTTTAAAGAATCTTAAAAGCCTAAATCTGTGTCACACTAAACCTGTTAATACTTCTTTTCTTTAGAGCACATGTGACATAACAAAAATTTGTGGAATTTATTATGAAGAATGAGAAAAGGGAGGAGTGTATGACAGTAAGTGGGTTTGCTCATAAGCTCAAAGATATTAAGATCCTTTTCCTCAAGGCACAAATGATAACAGCAGAAAATGTCTCTTTAGAAATAATATTATTTATTTGCTGTATGCTATGGGGAACTGAAGGTTTGTTTAATCCAGTCACACAAAATTTCCCAGGATTGTTCTTAGAGAAGGGATATGCAAAGGTGTTTAATGACATCTTTCCCCTAACAGCAGGTTATGTCCACTTCTGTTTTAAGATGCATGCAGTGATTTATGCATTCATGTGCTTTGTAATTTATTGTTAAATTTTCTTCCATATAAGACCAAAGCTGTGTTCCCAGTGAAAATACAAGGTGGTACAACATGAAAATGGGTGATGTGGATTTACACAGAAAATTACAGAGTTTGCAGTTGTACAAATTGTTAAGCAGGGATTTGTTGAGTCTAGAGATGCCAGTCATTTTTACCCTGAGTAATTGGACTTTATAGACTGATTATTACAGTGTATTAAAAAGGATCAAAAATTAAAATGGCCAGGCACAATGAGAAAGCTGTGGATTACATGCCTCTTGCAGCAAAATTAATGTTGAATAAAAAAAAAGTGAAGGTGACTTCTACTTAGTTCTTGGTGTTTGTTAGATACGAAGTACAATTTAATTTGCAGATGGAACAGCATTTCCAAATTATCCTAAAATTAGTGTCTCCTTGAAGAGATGAACAGCACTGTTGAACAGAACTCCCTGATGCATGAGCAGTGAGTGCTGCATTGCTGTGCAGTCTAATCTAAGTCTAATCTATGCAAAAAGTTGCAGCTTCCCCAGCTAAGAAATTTTGAGGACCTGCACTGGATCATCTTAACAGTGCCAGCAGTGCCAGGCTTTAATATCTTAGTTCTTGTTACTTTTTAAGAAATGATACAGTTTCCGTAGATATCAAGATTGGTGACTTATTCGATGGATTTTTTTTTGATTTTATTTTTGGGAAGGGGGTGAATTTTAAGGTATGCTGTTGACTTAGTACAAAAAGGAAAAACACATGCCATTCTCTGATCTTCAGTTGGAAAGGCTACAATATTCTAGGAACAACATTTGTTCCAATTAGTAAAAGTCTCAATTGTTGATCTGCTTGATCATTGCTGTTTTTTCATAGAAATAGTGGCCTCATTCTTTTTAACCTTCCTTGTCTCAAAATAATTTTCAAGTTCACTTTCATTTTTATCTTGGGCAAGTCTATGATGGTACCAAGTGACTGCTTGGATGATTCAGTTTTCCTTACTTCAGCCTGCTTGTAAAAAGAGTAGTGACTCTTGCAAAATGACATAGGCAGCCAGTGTGGATTCTTCCATAATTCATAGAACAGTATTAAATGCAAGAAAATTATCTCAGAGATCCTGCTTTTTTGGGGAAAATATTCATTAATTACCTGCAGAAACAAAACTCTGGCATAAATCCATCAGTATAACTTCTTTTTTTTTTTTCCTATTTCAGACTAAAAATATAAACCTCAAGTTTATTTAAACATGCAAAATATTGTGAAAAATTAAACTTAAAATCTCTATTACCTTACTAGAAACCTATATAATATTTATAACCATAAATTACTATAAGCATTGCATGTTAATTATCGGGGGTAAAACTAGGCTCAGTTGTCATCTAGGAACCTGACAGTGACTTTACCTTGCATGTAAAATGAAATAAAAATAGATCATTATTAGCCCTATCTTTTTCATTAAAACGCAGCTATTTTTATGTTGGAACAGTTCTTGATGAATTTTGGATATGATACTTTCTTTACTGTCCATGCACTCTGGACAGTAAAGTAAGTATGTAGGCTGGATACACAGAATCTTGTAAAAGCAGACAAAACTCAAACTTTCACTAGCACACCAGCTTCTGATATTTTCCAGCTATTATTTCTGCATCTCACGATTGCATCTCTGGCAGTGAGACCTCAATATATTTTTATTCTTCACTGGCTGCAGATTGCTCAGGCTTCACACAAAAGATTCAATCTTAAAGTAGTTTTAGATGAAGTTCTTTTGACTGTGTGTAGTATAGAGTGACTGACTTATTTCAGATGTGGTCCCACAGAGAAAACATGGCATATCTACTGCAGTGGAAGTGGAATCTAAAAAAGAGAACCTGGGAACTGAGGTTAAATTGAGAGTTTTTAGAAAGAAAAAGTGTGTGATTAAATACTAGAAAAATCTTAGGGTTTAATGCGTTATGCTTTAATTCTGAAATGAATATTTTTAATCTAGTTTTGCATAACTGATTTTTAATTTTTTTAGATTTTATTTTTTGGTCTCAGTGTGTTGCCATGGTTAGAACAGAAGCAGTATACAACAATGCCTCTGTGATGACTGAGATGAGGTGATTTCTTCCTTTGAGCTTAGCAGCTTCCTGAGCAAACCATTTTAAAGCAACGAAATGAGATATAAAAAATGTGTTATTTAGACAGGTTTGGCTACATTTTATCAAACTGCCCCAAGGAACTTTGGCTTTACTATTCTCTTATTCCCTGACTCACACAGTTGTCATGTAATATAATGGTATTTAACAAATTGCATTTGGAACCTGATTCCACTCGAGGTCACTAAGATTTCAAACCCTGTAACCTATGCTCAGTAATCGACCTGCAGTTATTACTTCTCTCCTTTAGATCACACTATAAAAAGAAGGACTTCTGAGAATTTTCTGAGGAAGAACCCCCCCCACACACACAAATTATTGGTTAAACTGGGAAATGCAGTATCAGTTAGTGCATTCTTGGGCCAGTGAAGGGAGCTTTGCTGTTGTCCTCTCTAAATTTAGTACCAAGTAATTTAGAAAGCTAATTTAATGTCAGACGGTCTCTTGCATTTATTTCAAGGATATCTTTTGAACAGATAGATTTTAATGGAGAACATGATATGATTTTTAAGTCAATATAGAAGCCCAGATTCTTTTAATCTAATCATAAACCCTGAGCAGAGACACCCAAATTAATAGCACAGTTGCCAGGTTCCCTCTAAAGTCAAGAGAAAGAAATGGGGAAAACTAAGACAACTTACTACTGGTCTACCTCACAATGTCAAGGTCCTCTCTTTCCACTGGTTGTCTATGGAGCTTGGCAGGATTTTCATTTAAGCAATTGATGTAGGTGAGATAACCTGTTTGCTGAATTTCTCATGGGATTTCAGGAGAATGTTGAGAGAAGGTCTAGTAAACAAACAATTTAATCAGTGTACATTTAACTCAGGTCTTAGACCTAAATGTCTTCTCAAACTCAGTTTTATTACTTTAATTTACTAAATTTATTATGCATTTTAAACTTCTCCAAATAAGGTTAATACCTTAGCAGTAACCACTTCTCTCTCACGTTTGTGTCTCTCTCTGTTTTGGACGTCAGTGCACTTCAGCACAAAGTGTTAATTGTCAGGTTAAATCAATCTTTTTTTGATGTCTCATTCCAGGACGTGTATTATGTTAATTTAGAGCTATCAAAACCCATAAGGTATTTCATTTATTATCCCTCCTGAATGCAATAATCTCTCCTTGGGCCAGAGAGATGTTCGTGTAGGAAGTCTCTCTAAAGAAGGCAAGATTGCGACATGTATTCCAAATACAGAGAAATTGGTTGAAATCATTCTCTGGTGAGGGCTAGGGAACTTTTCCTATGTAAAGACAAGTATCCTTGAATTAAGAAAAAAAACAACAGCATAAGCCAAGGATGATAGCGCCAAAAATCTTTGAATCTATTTCCTCATCCACCCAAAGAGCTCTGAATAAGGGCCTGCATATGATTCCTTTTGTGTATATTTGTCCATATGCTTCATTAGACATTGAAACATACCAATAAGGTTAAATCCAATGTCTATTGAATCAAATGCAATTATATCCCTTAAATCTAATAAGCTGTGTGTCAGTCTTGTAAATTTTACAGTAGTCTGCACTATATTCTAATAGCTGTCTGAGTCTAATGCCTGTGAGGCAATTGGCTGCTCACTGTTCATATCTTATCTTACATAAATTGTAAAATGGACAAGAGATTCAGAAATTTTGGAGGGAGCAAGTGTTCCTCCTTGCTTGCATAAGGCTTTGTTCTGTTAGATAAACAAGTTCTCTAAACAAGTCCCTCAGGTCCCTAACAGTTTTTAATGCTGAAAATAATGTGTTTGGTAGCATTCCATAATAGAAAACAAAATATTTGAGGTTTGATTTGTTTTTTTTCCCCTTGGAAAACCTAGAATTTTCTAAATACTTTTATCCTTTCCCCACACCCCGTGAATAGGAGCATGTTTACATAAGCACTTCAGTAAGTAGCATGAAAAGCAGTGCCTGTGTAATAGTGATGGTCATAAATCTGTGTATTTGTTGCAAGCTTTCATGTGTTTCAGATAAGTCATGACAAGCTGTGGCATTGTTACGTATTACACCTGTTGGAAATAATAGTCCTCATCAAAAGCAAAATGTAGTGCAATACTAGACTGTCATCTAGTTATACCAGAATAATAATACTTCTGAGCCTTGTTGCTCACACTGTTCTGTAAATTAATATTTGAAACCTGTAAGATTCAGGAGGTGAAGTTTGACATACTCGTTTTACAATCTGCTATAAATCTGTTGTTGCTTTCTTTCTTTTTTTTTTTTTTTTTTTTTTTTTTTTTTTTTTTCTTTTTTTAATCTCTCATTTTGCAGAGGAGGTGAAATAAATCTTAGGGTCAGACTCAGGTTTCCTTATATATGAGCAATAGCCCTGGATTACAGGAATAGGGCTCTCAAATTACGGCAACAAGCTTTCATGTAAGTTACTAATCAGTTTGGGGACAGGTTCCAGACTCCAGTCAATGTTCATATTACACATGAAAATAAGACATTAAGATGGTCACAGTCAACTGTGGCTTTTTATATGCAATGGGTATCATTTTTAAAAAGAAAATATATATACACACATATACACACAGAGACACACTCATATATAATTAGCCCTGGGTAGCTTTGTTTTCTTTAGGAAATGCTGATGGTAAGACCTAGTCTCTTAAAAAGCTGTAAACATTATTACCACAATAAAGAAATTACAAAAAAATTACACATTTAATTTCTACCATTGTCCCTGATTTCTTTAATAAAGATACTATTATTTTTAATTTGACTTTTAATTCATTTTATTGTCTGACTTTCTGTAGAATAGCAAATAGATATTTTTAACAAAAATGATTTTGATGTTTTTGTTAGCGAGCACGTTTTCAAGCACCCAGCACTTCAAGTGTCTTATTTATGAAAAATAAAGGACACTTGATATTTATGAATACCTTTTTTAAAGACAGTTTTTATACCACACTTTGATGGTTGAGAAGTTTTTAGAGACTTTACTGTAATGCTTGCCATACTCTTAAAATAGCAAAACAAAACAAAAACTCACACCCAAGCTTTCCCTATGGGTGCAATGTCATGAGCAAATGTTGACTCCTGAGTGATAGAATGTGACACACTCCAAATCCAAAAAGGATTTTACACAGAACTGCCATAGCTCATCATGTTAGTGTCTCTGTCAAACAGAGAAAAATTACATCTTCATGAGCAGTTGGTTACCTTTTCTGTTCAACTTATGGCTCTCTTACATTGTAACACTGGCATTTCATAATGCAAAAGTTGGAGGACACAGACTACTTAATGATTTTCTAGTGTTCAGCAAGGTAATGTCAATGAAGTAGGTGTCATGAAGTAGGAGGCAAAAGGAAGAAAAAAGTAATTGCGAAAACAGAAATTTTAACTTCGTTTTTTTCAAGAGAATAATGAAATTGTCACTATTTACTGATCCACAGGGCTCATATATCAAGCATAAATTTATGTGACAGGCTGTCATCTGAGCACTATTTCTGACATGGCTTTAAGGATCCAATCACAAGTTATTTCAAAGCTATCATTTTTTAATTGCTTACAAGTAGTTCAATGAGCATGTTTCAGAATTTTGCTATTTTAAACCCCCTTTTAAAACCTCATTAAATAAGGATTAATTTGGACATAGTTCTAAGTAAGAAATCTAAAATGATAATCATCAAATTGGCTCAACCTTGTTTGTGTAGGAGCAAGAAATTTGGTTAAAGTAAGATGCAATTTGAATTAATAAAGATTCTGATATATCTTTCTTAGTATCTTCATGTCCATGATGCTCAAGAAAAAGAACATTTTGTATGTGTTTTGTCATTATGTAAATGAGTGTGTATAAAGTACTAAAGAATGGTAAGTGAAGACTGAACTTTTTGATTGTCACACCTTTGAGGAAGTTGTTGATTTTAAAAAGAATGTCTCAATTTCTTTGTATGTATATTTTGAAGAACAATCTATTCTTCAAAATATACAAATGTCTAGCATTTTCATTAACTTGAGGGCTTGGTTTAGCATTTCCAGAAATGAATATTAGTGATTAAAAGGTGTTGATAGCAATGCCATAGTACATGCTAGCAAAAATTTTAAATAAACATAGAGTTACAGGGAATGGGTTTTACTTAACCAAACTTGAATATCTTAGAACATCAGCACTTGAAAGGCAAAAAAGCACTGAAACTTTTTTTAATCACTAAAGCTGAAAACTGAGGCCAGCCAAAATATTGTCTCTGAGAATAAACTGCTTTTATTATTTTCTATTTTCTGTTACATTTTCTGAATAGCTGCTATAGCATACCATACATGTGTTGTACAAATTTCATGTTTATTTTACCTCTTATTTTCAGAGGAGAATCTCAAGTTCTCTTTAAAAAGCCTTACTCTTTATGATTTAGAGGATGACCTTAACAATTTGCTTTCGGTTTAAAAAACTAACAAGAGAGATAGGACATGCTCCATTAATCTCAATTAAGACCTAATCTAAGGTGATGTTTTGTGGTCAGAGAATTAGGTATTTGTTCAGATGCCATGGGATTTAGCTTTTTTTCTTTGGAGAATATATCTTTTGGCTGAACTTGGAAATTAATTTGTCCTGGAAATGGTTTCTGTATTCCTTGTCATCCACATTCTGCTTGTGATTATGCCTCGCTCTCCAGCCCTCCTCAAAAAACAGCATTTGGGGATTTATGGTGAATTCCCTTCCTGTGTATAATGGAGCTAGGCAGCAGAGTCTGGGAACTGGAGCAGGGTCCTGCTCTGTGCAGCAGTGGGTGAAGGTTGCTGGTTTCTCATGCCTGGGGAATGCTACCAGCCAGCAGCTAGGAAGCCTTGCAGATAAATAATTGAGGCTAGCTGGCATGCACATGGGAAAGATAACAAGCCTGCCAGAATGACACCGTAGGAGAGGTCACTCAGGAATTGTAGCTGGACTTAGGAGGGAGGAAAGTATCAGGATTCTATCCAGATACCATCTGTACATAAAGTGTATCTCACATAAATGTGTACTAAAGGGCTTTGGACTATCTGGGAATTAATTTCAGCTGAGTTCTTGCAGAGACTATGAAGAAAGATGATATAAGGTGGTATTTTGAGATTGAAGAGAGAGCTGCCTTGCTGCACAACACAGCAGGTACTGTATTGGACTCTGCTGTTGCCATGGATGCTCAAGGTTAATCTTGCTCAGTGTTAGTTTGAAGCTCTTGGTTTCTTATTTAATGTGTTAGTATTAACTGGTAATGTTTTCCAGTTGTAGCTAATGCTCACTGATTTTATATGATTTCTGATGTTTGGGGAGGAAGTGTTCTAATTCCAGGATGTGGGTTGTTCAAGCATCTCTAGACTCCTATTAAAAGGCTCTAGATGCTGTTAACATCTTCCTATTTATTTTTTTTAAGTCCAGCTCTCTTGAGAATCTGGCCCTTCATTTGTCCACATTTGATAAGAGCTACACTTCACCTTACCATTAGCTACTAATTTTCATCTTCTCACTTTCTGCATTTAGGGAATGTATTTCACTCATGCTTATAATCACACGCTCAAGTGTCCAAGCACAGCATGTGGCTGACTCCAGTTTAAGACTGATTCTCTCTTCAAATGGGCTAATGCTGCATACCACCAGATGTCTGCAGTCAAGGCAGATTCTGATACACTTCTGCCTTTGTATGGCTCCAGACAGCATGAAAACTTGTGAGAAAGTTGGAGTCAAGCAAACATGGGAGCCTTTCTTTTTGTTCTTCTTGTAGGTTTGGTGGTTTGCCTGTTCAAGAAAAAACATGCATTAGATTCATTGAAGAAGAAAATACACAAAATGTTTTGGAAACAAGAATGTAGAGTCCTTACCAAGCTCAGACTTGGTTGCTTAAGCTGTGCAGTCATGGGAGAACAAAGATGCTGTGGGGATGTTGGCAGAATCCATTGCAAAGCAATTGCAATAGCCATCTTTACATCGCCTTTGCCTACAGCTGATGGAAATTTAGTACTCTAGCAAGCAAGAAGATGAACTATTAATAATGATCTCATTAAAATTTGGAGCATTTTTTTATCTGCTTTGAATGCTAAGATCCTGAAGCAGAAAAACCAGCTCAGTAAACATACAGGAATATATTTTCTCCACAGCAGACTGATGAAAATGTATCAGATTGTGCTGTCTGCAATTTCACTGCTGCTGTCTCTTTGGCTAATTTGAGAGACAGTACTTGGATCTTCAGGCATCGCAGCAATGGCGATGGCTACACAGTCTGATGCTGAAAAAAATGAGATACAAAATAAGCATTGAATTTTGTTCTAAAGGTAATCACTTAAAAGGAATTTTAATCACATTGATTTTCTTACTGGAAGTGAAAGAGCTCTATGTAAAAAATTAGTGTTAGTGGTGTTAAGTTATAACATTTATATCTTTCAAATCCTAAATGTGCTAATCCTTTTCCTGTACTGATGACCTGGCAGTCCTGTGTGGTTATATCGTGCTAAAATAGCTTAATAGCTACATATAATCTGAAAAATTGAGTCATTTAAAGAGTTAATATATCTTGATCATCAGCTCCCTGGAAATTTATTCATTTTATTCTATTTTACTTAATTTTAATAATGTGCTCAAGTGTATTATTTGAATATTTAAAGTTCAGCACATGCTTTGCTGAACTATGGCTTGATTATGACTATGAGAGAATATTTTATTACATATGCAGGGAACTGAATTCATTAGTCTTCACTACTTTCTTGCTTATCAGGTAGAGCTTAGGAGGAAGTTTTAATTTCTCCTTGAGATAAATAAAAATCTTGATGGTAAAGTTGTGGGTTTAACCTGGTCTATTGGGTTTGTGTGGCCAGGTTTTGCTGTGACTGGGGGGTAGAGGCAGGACACTAAAGGTGTAGTGAGAAGCTGTGTGTGCTAGAAGCTTCCCCTATGTCCTGCAGAGCCAATGCCAGTCAGCTCCAAAATGGACCTGTCTTACATTGGAGAAGTTCATAGTGGATTGTCTTCCATGGGAGAGACCCCACCCTGTATCAGGGTAAGAGTGTGAGAA
The DNA here is from genome assembly GCA_013400515.1 of Erpornis zantholeuca. Lineage (NCBI taxonomy): Eukaryota > Metazoa > Chordata > Aves > Passeriformes > Timaliidae > Erpornis > Erpornis zantholeuca. The sequence continues at coordinate 25,850 of VZTN01011709.1, forward strand.
GTTTTCCCCTTGAGGAAGAAGGAGTAACAGAGAAAATGTGTGATATCTGACCCCAGCCCCTATTCCTGGTCCTTCTGCACTGCAGCGGGGGGAGAAGAGAGAGAATTTGGGAGTGAAGTTTAACTGGGGAACAAGGGAGGGGTGAGAGAAAGGTGCTATTAAGTTTTGTTTTTATTTCTCAATCCCTTTCCCTGATTTGATTGGAATTAAATTAAATTAATTTCCTCAAGTCAAGTTTGTTTTGCTCATGATGGTAACTGGTGAGTGTTATCTCCTTGTCCTTATTCTGAACCATGAGGCTCTTGTTACATTTTCTTTCCTCTGTCCAGCTAAGGAAGGGAGTGATAGAGTGACTTTGGTAGGCACCTGGCCTCCAGCCACAGCTGGTTACTGCATTTGGCTAAAGACAAAGGTACTTTTTTTTTAATTTTGAAAGGAGCACCCTATGACTCAGTTATTTGGTTATTATCCTGTCTTGTTCTGCAAGGACGCATCAAAGAAGGCTAGAGATGAAGGGTAAAACAGAAAATAGTAATTGGTGTGTGTATGCCAAGAAAAATACTTAAAGGTCTTAAAGAGAGCCATGGGAGAGCTCTAACTGTCTACAAAGCTGTTCTTCCTATGTCCTAGTGAATCTTAGACAAATTTTATGTGCCTTGTGAAGGTATAGCACAGGATTTTGAAGACGCCTCTGCGCTTCTGAATGAGGAAGCACAGTGGTCAGTCGAGGTTTCCTGGTACATCTCAAATGGCAGAAGGCAGTACCTCTCTTTAGGCCAATTAACTGAACCTCTAATATAATGGTCAAGGTCTCCCATTCTTCTTTGTTTTTCTGATGTCCCCCTAAGTAGAGGGAGCTGACTGCTGGTGCCCTGCCCCTCTTCTGGATCAGTGTGCTGGGGTTGCTGGTACACAAGCCAGGCCTGGGGGCTTGATCTGTCATGTCACTGCTCTATAAAACTGGCTTCTCCATAAACACTGTTGTTTCCTTGCTGAGGGAGGTTTCTGTGGAGAATTAAACAGTCATCTCACATGTAAAATGTGCAATCCTTGTAGACTCGGGGTTGCATGGAAGAACTGCAACAGTATTTGATAAAGGTTATATCTTGATAAGGATATTTATCTTGTTATATTTCTGATATATTTTGTGAAACTTTTTTTTCTCTGAAAGACCTCTTATGCTATTATCCTAAGTTAATCTGGAGTGAACTAAAGAAAACAAAGTTGAAGAGGATTGGTTATGTAGGATGGAGAAAATATATTCTCAAGTATATAGTGTCAATTTTTTAATCATAAATTCTGTTATGAAGTGAAAGTGATGCCAGAATGATTTATTTTCTTTTTCTTTTATACCCCTCTTATATACTATTTTATATAGTTTTATGTATTCTTAGTGCCTTTAGCCCACATACTTGTAACTTTCCAAGTCTGACAACTTAGCTGAGACCCACTGTACTGTTAAACCAGAAGACCAAACATCCTGGGAGCCCCAGACACCAAGATCCTCTCCAAAACATATTTTTGTAAACCAAGATAGGCCCATCCAGAGGGAAGGTTCCTCAGAATGGGGAGTTCACTTGAGCCTCTTATTGGGGGATCTTTGATAAGTATGTTAATTTTGCAAGGCCCATAGTTGTGTGTATTTCGGTGTGATGGGGTATACATGCATTTTCGGGGCATTCCACCTGGACAAAGTGCTGTACCCAAGGATCCTGAAATAAATACCAAGGTAAAAACCCCTTTTTCCCTATAAACCATGTTTTGGTTTTAGTTTTAAGACCAGGGAAAGGCAACACTAGGGTAGCTATATGATGTAAATTGTACAAAGAAGCCTTCTATTTTGACAAATGTCTCAGTATTATATAAACACAATGCTAAATAATAGTAAGATTGAATAAGAAAAGTATTAATGCTTTCTTTTTTTTTCCTTCAAATAAAGGCTGTGTTTAGAAATTTAATCTTCTTCTTCACAGTTTTAACAAAAATACAGAATAAATCAGATAAAGAAAAGAGAGAAAGTATTTAGTATTCTTAAATTCATAGCTATTATTACAGCTATAAGGAAGAGAAAAATATTTGTATACATTTGAAGTATTTCTGTGGGTTTTTTCCCAGTAAATCAACTTGGGGAGATTACATATATAGAATTATCTTGATGAAATTTACCAATTTAGATGAGCTCTAGCCATCCTCACACAAAGTGTTCTATTAAAAAGTCTTTTATAATTTTAATAACATATCATGCAGCTATTTAATGACATTTTGATATCCTAACTACTTACTGAATATTTACTCCCCATTGCTTTTCCTAGCTTGTATTGCCAACAGCATGTTTTTGGTAAGTCAAACTGTTTCTGTCGCTGTTTTGAAAAAAATATAGGCAAACCTCACAGTAGGATATTTTGAAATATTTAGTTAAGTGGAATAGTCTATTGAACAGTCGTCTTTCAAAGGTAAGAGAAAACAAAAATTATTTTATGAAGAGTATCGCAACAACTTCATTTGTATCAGACTAAGTGTAAAACGTGATAAAAACCACAGAAGCTCTGAGCTGGCTGATAGATGTGTTTGCTGTACATACAAGCTATTGTCATTGAAAATCCATGAGCAATTTAGCTTGAGAAAAGGCTTGCCTTGCCCAGTAACAGTTGTAATATCATAAGGTCTTGTACCATTTTGTTTTAATTAAAAGCTAGTTTCTCACCAATTCCTTTAAATTAACTTTTCTAGCTCCTGCAGGCCTTTCTTTTTTTCTTTCTGACCTCAGCATTTGATAATTACTGCAACACATCTGCCAAGGAAAATTTAAGAAATGAACTTTCCCAAATACTCCCAATGCTGTCCCATCACAATGCTCACTGGTGGAGCTGTTCAGGCTGGAACTACTGCTACAGACAGAAAAGGCATCAGTGGGATAAGATGTTCTCCATGACACTCTTTAGCGTTAGTACTTCTCTAAGTTCATAAATAGCCCTGATTTTTGATCCATGAGATCAGGTACTTTTCCGAGCTTTTAGAAAATATATGTAGAATAGAAATAAGCTGCAACTAGCATGTGGGGGGTTTTCACATCACTTGTCTTGAAGAAGAATTTGAGTGTATCTAGAAATTAAAGCCTACTGCTTCCATCTCCAGTAGGACTCCTTCCCTTCCTTATAGCTCTCCTGAATGAGTCTGAAACGTCATTTCTCCCATCTTGCATGCACGTGATCCCTGCCACAGCTGTTGATTTCCACAGAAATTTGCTGGAATTTCACCTGTCATCATAGCTTGTTTGCTCAGCTTTGAATACTAGGCCCTGATCATTAGGGCCTGCTTTATCTGTGAGCATGCAGTGGAAGCAGAGCAGGAACACAGCAGGGCTCTCTCCCATATTGCACAGAGCATCATGGTAAATCTCCATGGCCAGAGCAGTGCCTGCAGGCAGAAGTTTGGTTCTCCTGGAAGCACAGAGGACTGCAGAGGAGGGACAACAGGGCATGGTTGCCTCTGCTTGAGGACCAGCCTGTGGGGATGAGCTGTGTCTGCGGAGGAGAAGCATAGTGAGAGAAGGAGTTGAGTCCCTGGGTAGTGTGTGAGCTCTTGGGGCCACTCGGCCACTCCTGTGCTTGAATGCCTTGTGCTGTGTCACTGTGTTTGCCAAAGCTTCAGGCTGAAACTAAATTAATGACATGCAATGGCACCAAACTGGAAATCAACTGAATTTGTAATGTACGGCAGTTCTGTTTGGTGTCCTAATTGTTCAGTCAAGAAGGACAGTGCACATAATCAATATCAGTGTTGTAAGCTGAAAAATGTCACTAATCCTGACATTGTTCTGACTGTTGGCACTGATACAAGATGTTACTGAACAGGTATTCACATTGAAGGCTTTTATGTATTCCTAAATAATTAATATGCAGAGATTTTGAAATTAGCTAATACTTTCTAGGTGAAGATAATAAATGTGTTTTAATAATTCTTTTCTTCCTGCCTCTTGATTTATCAATTCTTAAAATACGGAATTGCAAATACATTATGGCTTTTTTATGTGTGTCTCTTTCGTGAGAGCTGCTAGTACATTTTGTTTTTCTGTTGATTTACATGACTTAGTGACAATCCTATTTAGTCAGGAACTTTGTGCATCATCCAGTGAAATATTAAAAAGCTTTTAACTATTAAATGCTTTTTATGTATATGCAGCATGCTGTGCACTAAGCAAATTCCTCCACCATTTTTATTACTAGAAATCTAAAATAAATAATAGATTGGTTTATAAATCCTTTTGTAGACCTATTTAGCATAATGGCTCTGTTAATCATAAACAAGAAAGAATATTTGCTAAGACTGCTATACTTACCGAAGAAAAAAGAATAGTAGAGCTGTGTTGTATGCTAGCCTCTATTTTAAAAATATGTCTTTAGAGAACAGAAAACACAGCAAAATCTGTAAAGGAGTGAAGTTAATTAGCTATAGTGGTCTTTTCAATAATATATCCATGACAATTCCAAAAAGAGTCATTGAAATAGAATGGCGTTCATGGAATTCTTGTACTAAGCCTATTACTGTATTTAATTTAGAAAATGGCATTGACAGCTGATTTCTTCAAGAGATGAATAAGTGATGCACTATTTTATACTGAATTCCTTTAAATCTGCACTACTTCTTTGAATTTCAATTATGGTTCAATGTTAGCTGGTCTTTTACTGCATATTTCACTGTAAAGAAATCTCATATGTGAAATATATTCTATTTTCAGTGACCTTTTCCTTCCTTTTCCTCTGGTAACTTTAAGTTTATATAAGCATGTAGACATGATAGAAAAATGAGAGTACAATCCAATTATTTTGATATTTGATTCATTTTTTCAATTCAATCAATAAGCTGAGTTTTCATTACAATTCAGTGAGTGTGCTCACCTCTTATATGAATAGCTTAAATTGCAAAACTGTGTTGGATTAGAGCAATCACAATTGTTATACTCATGTCACACAGCTATTCTGTGCTATCATGCAAATTTTATTAATTCTGGGAATCAACCACTGCATTTGAACTATATTTCTCTCTTGTACATGATTTTGTCTGTGCATATATGTGATATGAGCATCATCTTTAGGTGCGTATTTTTACTGTTTAAGACTTTCTTAAAATAATTGTCATTTCTATATTTTCAGATTTTAAAAATATTTTTCTATCTAAATCAACACTTCTAAATTTCATAACTAATACATTTATTGATTATATACTAGCTCTGTGAAAGAAAACATATATGGGATGTTTTATCTGTATCTGGAGCTGCTGTTTCAGCTACCAAACTAATGGAACACTTAGTAACAAAATTAATGGTCTGCATTCTTTTCTTTGTCACTAGATCTGTGTGGCTCCATTAAGTCTGATTTCTTCAGTTACAAGAAGAAAGAACGATGAATATGCTGGCACTTTGCTATGTGTTAGAAAGGAATCTATCACTTTTTGTATTCGTGAGCTAGTTGGCATCTTGTTATGTCAACCTTCAGTGAGCTGATGCAAGTTAACATCTATTGGGGTATGGGTTTATTTACAAAATAATTTATTGATTCTAATACTTGTGTTATTCTTGGATTCATAAAAGAAGGAGGTGAAGGATATTTGTTTCTTCTGTCACTGTTCATTATCCCAGATATTTCTACTAGAGGAAGTGGTTTCCCTAGGATTTTACTGTAATCCACAGGATTTTATTTTTATTGAGCCCTTTTCCTACTACGGGACTTGATAGTATTTGTTTCAAGGTTCATCCGTGTACAAAAGATGAAATGTAATAGCAATCATGTTTACTTTGTAGTAAAGCATTGATTTTTTGAGACATTAATTTACTGAGACAATTCTCTGTGAGACCATTTTACAGCTACCATCTAATATCAAAACCCAGTGCCACGACCTTTCTTAAAGATATGCAGCCTTATTTGACACAAATAGCTGTTCCAGGCCTTATATTTTTGTTAGGGTTATAGCTGAAACACTGCATAGTTGCATAAGCATTTCTGTGTTAAGGATGTCTTTTGATTTTGAGGGGTGAAATATTCTTGACGTTTTTCCTCACCTTTCTCATTACACTGGTCCCTTTACACAGTTTTCAACATCTGTGCCAATTTGCCACTCCCAGTCTTCAAGAAAATCAGTATCATCAAACTGCAGCTGATTGGCTCTTGGAATAGAGGTAGTGGGGCTATGAACTACTAGATCTGGAAAAATTTATTGAAATTCTATGCCTGGTCCAATGGTTCCATCTCTAAATCACTCAGGGTTTCACGATATTAGAGGATTTTTCATCTTGTGTGTATTAGCACCTTTCAGAGCCTCTCTCGGAACTGGCCAGTATCCAGCCTGCAAAAATATAGTCTGAATAAACCTCTGCAGCTCCAGAATTACTCCTGACCACCCCCAATGAGTTTGTGTTATGAAACAGAAAATTTGAGAAGGAAATTTTGTATATACATGATGTACCACAGTGCTATGTGAAAGGCTATATGCAAAGCTTCTTAGCTAACCTGCATGTGAAGAAAAAAAATGTAATGAGAATATATTACTTCAGAGAATAGAAAACATAATTTGAAACACTGTGATTGTTTGCATATCTTCATCTTCTTTTGGTTTAAGAAAATGTTAGTGTTTGTGTGTTTATCCTTGGCCATGACATTTGAGAGGCCTGTGCAATGTTGCTAGATTGTGAAAGACTAAAGCAAAATGACTACAAAACGATAGCCTGGCCTTTTAAATGGTAATTTTCTCACTGTTGATGAAATTTCTAAAGTACACAAGTTATAATCTATGGTACTTGTAGTTTAGTTTGTTGAGTAGCTATTATTGTTCTCTTTCAGTGCTATTTAGGGGATTTGTGCAATTTAAACATTTATTAATGAGACCAGAAGACAGGAGTATTGAATTTTTTCTAGGCTGAAATATGAGGAAACAAGATGACCTTTCTTCTTCAGAAGTACATTCATACTCAAATACTTATTCTAGTACACTCTAGTATTTTTGTGTTGACTCAGTGTTGACTTACTGCTGTGCTTTATTATTTTCTACCTATTACCTTTGCTTATTATTATCTTCTGTGGCTGATCTAGATATTCCTAGATTTCTAATTTTATACTTTGTAATGTGATTATTACATCTTTTGTTACAAAGATGTAAGCGCTTCATGTCTATTTCATGTTTTTATTGAAATAGCTAAAATTTCAGTCACAATCCCCCTAAGTCAAAATACATTGGGAGGAAATAATGAAACAGTTCATTTAATTTTCTGATTTTGAATTTTTTGGAGGTTTTTTTTAATGGAAGAAATAGTGAAATGTATTTATTAACATTTCATCAAAATCTCCATTTTGGTTTCAGAAAAATATGAAAAGAAATATCAAGTGAGGAAAAGAAAGGTAGCTTTTCTTTACTTTGCAACACTTAATGAGAGTTTACGTAGCCTCAGAAAATTTACATTTACAGTCAAAACTTTGTTGTAAGCAAAACAGCAAAATTCCATGATATGAGAATCCACTGAGTCACAGTTGCATTAAAATCACAACTATTTACAGTATTCTACTGACCATTTATAGGGTAATTCAGTTAGAAATGTAGCACCCTTTGCACTGCAAATTATCAAATTACTACGCAATAAGTCTCATCAAAACCATTTAAAAATGGCACACAACCACTTTCAAGTATCTATCCTTTTCTCACTGGTTATGCTACCCCTTTAGTTCCCAAGGCTGGCAGTACACGTCCTCCTCAAAATGATGTGAAAAATGGTGCTTTCGTGAGTTGCTGGCACCCTGAATTCTTCAATTTCTTCTTTCTCAATTTCCAGTAATTGAGAAAATTTTCTAACTTTTTTTTCCTTGTTCTTTATTGATTTTCAACATCACTTTGTGTTCCTATTCATTATATATTTTATTTAATGGTAGTATATTCCTTGTTACTGTCCACTTTTTTTTCTCTTTGCTTGCCTTAAAACCTTTTTGACAGTGGGTTGTTTTTCTGATGACCATTTTCAGTCTGTTTTTATTATCCCATGCCTACAGTCCTGTATACATCATTATTATTTGCAAGTCATAGATATTTCATCCTATACAGAATATTTACTTTTTAATGTATACATAAAAACTCTGATTATATCACAAGATTATGCAAATAAAAGAGTTATAAGCAAAACTGAAACAAATTAGTCAATAATCACCTGATCATTAGAAAATTTGTTGCCGCTATACAAGCTGAATCAAAACTCCAGGCAGGAGAGGTAAGTTCAGGCAAATTCTGAGAAATTAATCTTGAGGCCTTGCAGAGCTGATGCAAAGTCTACAGCTCATTGCTGGTGGTGGCTGTACTGAATTGCAGAGCTGTGATACAGCTGTACTGTATCTTAGCATTTTTGTTTTGTCTCTTTGTCTTATTACATGTCTGGAATTGTTCTAAATGCATGTGAATGTGACAGTTGGGGATATGGTTCAGTGGTGAACAACTAAATAGTTGGATTCAATGATCTTAGTCTTTGTCAGTCTAAGTAGTCTTTTGTTCTATGATTTTATGGTTATTACTCTGAATTAGAAAACTGACAAGTTAGGAAGTCTAAATTTTTCTAAAGTTTTAATGATTTGGATTTTTTGGTTCTGCATTGCAGTTTCTCAGGTTGTATTTAGTGGTGTTATGCTTCCTTGTTTCAGAGTTGTTAGAGAATTTGAAATATTGGCTGTTTAAGGTACAGCAAAATGAAGAAGGCTTAAAGAAAAGAGAAGCAAAGAGCAATCTGAGGGGAATGTTCCTAAACCAAAGTGAGCTCATGAGTAGGAGCTAGAGTACTTGAATTTAATTGTTGGGGTAGACATGATATTTTTTGGGAAAGTTGAGAATACACTTGTTAGGGTGTGCTGGTTTCACGCCAGCCAGCAGCCCAGCTCCACACAACTGCTCCCTCACTCCTCCATCAGCAGGATATGGGAGAGGCTTTGGAAGCGTAAAAGCCAGAAAAGTCGTGGGTTGAGATAAAGACAGTTTAATGGTGGAAGCAAGAGCCATGCACACAAGCAGAGCAAAATGAGGAATTAATTCACTGCTTCCCAGGGATAGGGAGAGGTTCAGCCAGCTCAGGGAGAGTGGGGCCCCATCACATAAAATGGTGACTTGGGAACTCAAACATCATCCTCCAAACCTTCCCTTCTTTCTACTTTCCCCAGCTTTACATACTGAGCATGATGCCATGTGGTCTGGAATATACCTTTGGTCAGTCGGGGTCACCTGTCCCAGCTGTGTCTCCTTCCAACAGCTCAGGCACCTCCAGTCTCCTTGCCAGTAGCAGTGGCAGTACGAAAAGCAGAATAGCCTTGGGTCTGTGTAAGCCCTGCTCAGCAACAGCAAAAACTTCCCTATTTTATCAACCCTCTGTTCAGCACAAGTCCAAAACACAGTCTAATACCAGCCAGAGTGAAGAGAATTAACTCTAGCCCAGCCAAAACCAGCACACAGGATCACACCCTTATCTGGACTTTCCTTTTCTTGACATCCAAACTGAGTACTTGTTATTTCCATAGAAATTTTGATGTGCTCCACTGAATGCTACATGTATACAGGACTCTTGTACAGTCTAAATACTGCTTTTCCCATTTTGATGATGTATTTTAGAACCAGAGGAAGTGATATTATTGTAAGACTTCATGCTAATAAAGGTGGTTTATCCCAGCCTGTTAGGACAAAATGAGCAAGATTGTTGTAAGTACCACTGCAGATAGCACTATCAGTCTCAGGCTTATCTTTTCCTAATGCAGTGCCAAAACTAATCAGTCTCCATACAACTAACATGCTAACAACAAGCAGACACTGAGGAAATATGCTTTTAGCACAGTAACAGTGTCAAAACAGTATTATTAATTCAAAACTTACTTTGCAGATAAAATTGCTGTGTTAACAAAGTGACTTCGTAGTTGTTCAACTTAATATTCAAAGATTAAAAAAAAGCTTAAACAGCTCAGCTTAGGCTCAATAATATGGATTCAATACCATGTAGTGTCTGTAGTTGCCACAGCAGGAATAACAAATAGGTCATAATGTAGAAATAATCCCCAACTATTTAATTGCTGTCATCTCTGTGATAGAAATTAAATACATTCTTCAAAGAATTTATGTCTTTAAAGTACTGATTTTTTTTACAGTTAAGACAGTGCTTCAAGGGAATAAACTTATTTTCTTAAGTAAAGGGAGAAAATAATGTCTATAAGAGAAATGATTAATTAATAGATTATTTCAGTATTTCACTGCTACTACAGAAAGTGTAGCCTTTCAGTTCACCCTTCTGAGTTCATTCATATCTAACCTTGATGAGGGTAAATCTGTTAACAAGGGCAGGTTGTTCTCTTAGAACAATTCTGTTCTTCCTCAGTGAAATTCATGGCTGCTGTGGTAAGTACAGAATAATAATAGGCGATGGAAAAAAGTTATTATGGTTTTTTGCAGAAGTCAAACATCAAGGTGCTTTTAAAGTGAACCTTTAAGTTATTATAAAAGAAGTCCTATAGCATCAGTGTAATTTGTTTTTTAGCAAAGGCTTCCATCACCCAACAATATCTGCTTTTCCTTTTTAGCTCTAGTTATGTTGTAAATCATGTTTATAGGAAGGAGATTTCTTTATTATTTTCAAGGCAGATGATGGTCAGTAGAAGTAATCCTCTGGGCAAAATTATTCCCAGCCTCAGCTTAAAACATGTTTTGATTCATTTATTGTATTCTCAATCTGTTTGCAGGCCTCCTGCTGACATCAGTAACAAGCAATGTACTGAGAAAAACACAGGGCTTTGAACATGAGATGTTATTTGTGTTTGAAAAGAGTATTTTAACATTTTTCTCTGTACTAATGCTGTCACATTTTATATGCAGTTGTGGGATTTGCTGTGGTTTTATATTTTGGCACCAGCCTGTAATGTGTGTGCTATCATGCTGTATGCTCAGGGAAAAAACCCGACACAGTAATATTACTTTGGGTAATGTATGGGCTAATTAAGATAAAGGATGTTGTGAATTCCATAAATATCAACCAAACTACACAGAAATGTGTCAAGACATTAAAAACTGTTGCTCAGTGCTATTGAAGAAGAGCTGTCACTTAGCAGCCTGGTCTTTGCTTAAATGCAGGAGGAAAAGCTGCAATGGATCTGGGAAAAAAGTGGTCCCTGCAAGGGATCAAGCAAGTGAAATATGATACTAGATTGCAGTTCAGTGATCCACTTCAGATTCTTTTAGATATCATGGGTTATTAAGTAACCAAATTATATTCAAGTAATTCAGCACCTGCTTCATCAAGCTACAGAATGTGGAATTAGATATATACCACTTCAGCTTCACTGATTTGATTATGTAGTAGAGAGAGACTGGTGAATATACATTAATCCTATGAAATTAAATCAAGAAAATTAGCTGAAGATATTCCTAGGGGCCTATTTGGTGTCTATTTGCATAAAATGCTGAATTACCTGCTTACTAAAATCACTTTTTTTTTTTTTTAATGAGAAATGGAATGGAACTGAGTTTATATAGGAATTTAAGCAGGAAAGTACAAGTTCAAACCAGAAATCCGTTTAATTCCTGGCTCTTCCAACCACCAATACCAGATCATTGAAATGTAAGAATAAAACAAGCATACATTTTTTCCCTTGGTGGTTCCTAATATGGAGTGTAAAGACTACACTGTTTGTTTATGTTCAGTTACCTGTGCTGGACTTTGCTTCCATCAGTATTTTTTGAACCAGTTTGCCATTTTTTTCTGGTCTCTTCAGTATAATGTATGCAAGTATGATGTAATCCTGCACATACTGAAAACATTTCCTTTTTGTTGGCTTAAAAAATTCTTCAGGATAATAGCATCGATATTTCCTTGTTCTTATGAGAAATAATGACAAAAGAGGCAAATAAAGCCTATGCATTTTTAAATACATGCCATTATTAATTCTGTAGATTTATAAAACTGTTTTCTATTTAGGAGTCTGAATTATTTAATCTTTTCACAGACACAGACATTCCAGTATTTCTAACCATGTTTTTGTCCTGTTTATAACTTTTCTATTTGTGGAGCATGCCTATGACATGCTCTTTTCTCTATAAGTCTGAACAAATAATTTAAGATGCAGAAGTTTATCCTGCAGGCTTTTCAAAATAACTGAGATTAACTCTATACAAAATGACTTCATTTCAGTGTTAAGTATGGACTGTCTTATCTCAGTCTGAAATTGTGACTGTACTATTCTTACTCTTGCTCTAGACATTTTCATACCATATATGAAAAGGGTCCTGTTTATAATTTACTTAGGATTTTCTAACCAATTCTGTTTTCTTAACTATTACATCTCTGATTCATTTATAAGCAATATCAGAATTGAATTTTATTTTGATTTATCAAAGTAAAATATTAGTGTAGTAAAATTATTTAACTGAACAATAATGAATAATAAGATGGTAAAATCTGTTTGCAAAACATATTAATTAAGTGTAAGTAGTCCTAGCACTTCAAAAGTTTTTGATCTGTAGAGAAATACATTTTCATTCTCAGGGAAATCTCTACAACTTACAGTAATTTTCATTTCTGGTTGAAGACAAAATGGAGTTTTGAAGGAGAGCGATAAATAGTAAACACAGCATGTTTAGAAAAGCCACTGCTCTTGTGTGGTTAGTACACATGGCTCAAATCTGAGACACAGATTCTGTTTAACTTATTCAAAGGAGATACTTGAAATTTGTTCTCTGGACCCAGAATAATTAATAACCAAAAAGCTTTATGTGGATTATAGAATGCCTCACCTGTTTTGAGCAGCTTTTTTTCTTGAAAATGAAAAGAAAGAATTCCTAGTTTTATGTAAAAGACCTTGCATTTCAGAAAGCTCTTTTGCGTTCCAGAAAATGTTGTATCAAAAAAAAAAAAAGAAAAAGAAAAAGAAATTGTTACTAAAGACATTTTCTTTTCACCTAATTACATGCTTGAGAGAGTACTCACTCTTCTGCTTTGTATTTTCCTGTCGCTCTAACAAATCATGACGTGCTTTGTATTTTTCAGGTATTGATTTATTTGCATTACCTAATAACATCTCTGGTTTACATTTTGGTTGCAGGTTTCTCTTGGACTTCTCCATGCCCGAGCTACTCACATTCTCTGGCCTCCACAGCGCTGGCAGAAGTTAGAGCCAAAGCTACCTCCGGAGCGCAAACCACTCCGCAGAGAGCAGGAGTGATCTGAACCTTCAGACAGGAAAACACTGACATGAAGATTAACCAGAAAGAGTTGCAGTGGTTATACCATCACCTGAAAGAGCTTTGCCAAGTGCTTTGGCATCAGGTGTCACATCAGCAAATACATGTGACATCTTAGTGTTACAATGCCACCAGAAATTCTTCACGTTTCTTTCGTTTGTTTGTTCTATTGTTTGGTGGGTTTTAAAAATCTCAAACATTAGGCATTGTTCATTAATTCAGTTTGAAATAATTGGTTGTAGAAGGATTGAATGTTCATTTTTTTCTGGAAGCAGTAACATGCTTGGTTTATGTCTGTACCTGTGCTTCTCTGTTCAAGAAACTATTAAAACCTTCAATAAACTACTTTGATCTTTTACATTAAGATTGTTTCTTTTGTAACTGCATGGAACCTTTATTAATATCATTGATTGCATATGAAAAAAGAAAAAAAAACCCAAACCATAATATTCTTTGGGTTGTCCTATAATTTTAGTAATAAAGAATCAGTACTTCTGTAGGTGAAAAGTTTTTAATGCAACTTATTTCTATTATTAAACTGAGTACATATTACTTATTTCTATTTTCTTTTTCAGGATAAAAAGAATTTGTTTTATATAAATATTCCCTGTATATCTTGTTGAATTAGATATTCAGTCAAAATGTACAAATGATATTACAGTATCTGAAGGCAATGTTTAATTCATGTTTCAAGTGGAGTAAATGTTCGTTAGTACTGACTGCCACATTTCTTTGAAACTATGTAATTAGATAAGAAATATGAAACTAATATTCTAGTATATAGTTAATATTATAAATATACTCTGTGAATAGGCAGTAAAGATTCCGCACACATTCTAAGTGAAAAAACTTGGAAAATGACACATTTTCAAAGACTAATCAATATGAGCCAGCTTATATTCATATTTATTGAATTTTACTTCAGATAGGCTAGTACTTAAAAAATTTAACAAATCACACAAGAGATCTTTCAATATTTTCAGCTAAAAACATGCAATTATCAGAATTTCAGGCATGATTAAAGTAAGTCTACAGCTCTTTGAACACAAACATCTGCCTTATGAGTTAGATGATAGCTTCAATCACTATGAAAACTATCTATTACTATCTAACTTTCTTCTTAAATGCTCCTGCTCTGTAGACTCTCTGAATACCTTATTGTCTGTGTGTCTTAGGATCTTTCTTTGTTCCAAAAAGTTGTACTACAGGTCTCTGAACTCTCTTAGTTAAGCTAATGCAGTTTGTTTGGGTATTATTGTAGTAAATTCAGAATTATTCAGGGTCAGAAGGAGAATCCAGGGAACTACATGCCTGTAAGCCTGCCGTAAGTGCTGGGGAACCTTATGGAACAGATTATCTTGAATACGATCACATGGTCAGCCAGGGTTGGAATGGGTTTAGCCAGCATGGATTTAGGAATAGCAGGTCCTGTTTTACCAGCCTGATCTCATTTTACGACCAGGTGACCCTCCAGGGGGATGACAGAAAAGTTGTGGGTATTTACCTGGACTTAAGTAAAATCTTTGACACTGTCTCCCAGTGCAGTCTCATGGAGAAGCTGGCAGCCCACAGCTCAGACAGGTGCTCTTCACTGGGTTAAAAACTGTACTCTTCTTTCTGTATTTTTCCACACTTGATCCTCTCCAAACCATGCCCATTTCACTGACTTTGATCCCATAAACATCTGAGAAGTCTTGTGCCAGACTGAAATGCTCTTCCCTGCACTCCACAGCAAAACCCATAGCTGTGGGCAGTGTCACCAGTCTGTGGGGCAGCCCAGCAAGCCTCCCTTGTGACTCCTGGTGTTGGTTGTACCCAGTGGGGCAGGTCCAGGGGCCTCAGTGTTCCTTCCTGGCCATGAGGGCGAGACTTTCACAGTTTGATGACTCTTGTATAGTCACAAAGGAGTTAAATCATGGTGTTATTTGGCTTCCCACAGCTTCCATTGCTCCTTTGGGCTCCTTTGTCTGTATGAAGACCAGCTCGTTATCACATACCTTAATACAGGCTATGAAAGTGTCCCAAGCATTCAACTGTGACATGCCTCGAGGAATATTTATTCTTGTATATTTGTATACATGTGCTTATAAATATTTATGCATTTATGTGGAGATATATGTAGGGTATACATGGTGAAATTATGGAATAGAGAATATGCCTATTAAGTCTGAAGATGATTATAAAGACTGACATAATTTCAGGGAATGGTATTAGAGGGCAGTGATCTGAATTTGATAATGATGAGCAAAAAATCTGGTGCAATAATTACCCATATACATGCTGGATTATGATAAAAGAAAATTTGGATAATACAGTGGATTGTAGTTGAGCATGAGGCAACAATATCCTGAATAAGGAAAATACACACTTTGTAAAGAGCAGTACAGGCTGTAAACACAGCAAACAATATTCTTTTTACATTATTGTATGGTATGATACATAGGTACCAGATACAACAAAAAATGAGGACAACTGGAATATTTAGAAAGAACCAACAAAAATAGAGAGAAACCAAAAAATATGACCTATGAGAAATGTTGGGGGGCCTTGGGTTTGGGTTTATCATTTAGTCTTCCAAGTCTGAGATACAGTCTTCAAAACCATGAAAGATTACTGTGAAGTGCAAGACAATCATTGGTTCTCCAAGTCCATCATGTGTGGGAGGAGAACTAATAGACTTACGATGCAACAATTGGACTATTAGGTTAGACACAGAGAAAGAAATACTTTAATTATAAAAAATAATGAAACACTTGAATCGATTATTCTTTATTGCAAGCTTTTAATTTTTTTTCAGGTCTGTTCGAGACAGGAGGATGGATGAACTGGACCTGAGGTCCACATCAGCTATTTTATATAGTCTCTGATTAGGTCTTCTGTGCTTGGTAAACTTGGTGGTGCCTTTGATGCTGGGCAGGCAATTGCATCAATATCTAATTCTTTAAACTGATAATTATGATTCTTTAGATGCCAGCCTAACAGGATTACAGTACCCTTATGTACCACTTTCCTGCAATAAGCATCTAAGGAACCAGTTTCCTGTAAAAGAAGCTATTTTGCAACATGCTGTCATCATATTAATGTGCATGACATTTTACATTATCACGTTGGTTGGTGAATAGAAATAGCTCAATGAAATCATTAGCATAATAGATAATTCAGTATCCGGAGTATGAAGAGCAAACCTTTCCCTTCACAGCAGAAAGGACCAAGAATAGCACACATGAGGACACATTAAAAGGTGGTGGTTTTTAATTGATATATTTGGGTTTCAAGCTTCAAATGTTAAACACATAATGAGAAGCCTGTTCTGGCTGTAGCAAAATTGTCATGGCCATCATGATAAGCTTTCTAAGTGAGGATCTTCCTTTTGAAATCACAGGCCTTCTGGTTTTGGTGCTGGCTTATATCTGTAATGCAATAAGGTATGATTTCATGGGAGTTAAATAAGAATGAGCACAAGTAAGGAGCAGGACACTAAGAAATATGATGAAATGAAGGGATGACAGGATATTTTAAAGATTGATTTGGTTCTTTGATGTATTAAGAATCACATAAACACCTTTCCTATGGCCCAAGAGAGAGGGACTAGATTGCCAGCCTGCACTTGTAGAGCAAGGAGAGATGTTGCAAACAGATCAGGAACTGGTACTCTTAGCAGACATTCCCAACTACATCTGAAAGACTGACAGAGCAAAGCTATGTATCTCAGCAGCCTCATACAGAAAACCAAACCACCAACTGAGAAAGTGGAAAGCTGGTGTAAGTAAAGAATGATCATCTAATGAATCTAGGGATCTTCCATTAGGTTGTCAGGATTTCCTGTGACAAAGAAACATCGTAGCAGAGGACATGCTGAGCTTCATTTCTTCCATCTATTCATCCTGTAAGATAACATACCTAGATGGTGCCACATGAATACTAGCAACCTGTCACTGCATGCACAAGGCACCAGCTGTTCAGGTCTGAAGCAATTGCAAAATAGGTAATTTAGTACAGAACTATCCAAGGAGAAAAAGGTAAAGCCAAGAAAATAGATTGTGCTTTAGTAAAGAGTTTACACTGCCTGGATCCTCAAGTATTAACACTGATGAAATAATACACCAGACATTACAATCACAACTAAGACATATGAACTCAAAGTACCATAATATAATCAGGTGGTGACAGATACCAGTTTTTCCTATGTATAATTTATTTTCACATATCTTTTTCATTCCTTTAGATTTGTTAACCACCCAAATCAGACAGAGGTCTGGACACTTCCAGCATAGTAGGCCAGCTGTCTGAAGTATCTTTCTGTAATTGTGTTGCTCAGGTGTCCAGCACCTGATGAACCTGCATGCTCTTGTGCAACTTCAGTGATCCCTTGGTATTTCACTGTAATGTGGAATAATTCTCTCACTTTGGAATGTTTTACTATCACTACTCTTATGATCAAGAAAGTTTTGGAATATTTTACTCTCACTGCTATTCTGATCAAGAAAATTACTACTTTCTTCCTTTCCTTGCCAATATGGTCTATATTTACCATGGTCTATTTAGCATCTTGTCCAAGGTCATAAGATACACAGAATAGATTTGGAAAAAAAACACAGAATTTCCTACATCACTGTCTACCTTCTTATTGTCTGTCATTCACTGGCAGTCATAACCTTGCTCAGTTAATGAAAAAATGTACAATTTGTGATATAAAATAGAAATCTAAATGAATGAAAAAGATTATGAAAACCGAAATTCTGAGTAGACAGCTTAGCCTTCCACAATTGTATGGTGAGAGAAAAAGATGAGTCTTTACCTCTAAAGTTTCCTGTGGCAATATAGGCTTGTAGAAGATACAATGTGGCCATAATAGTGGCAAATATCCTAGGATATGTCCTTCCAAAAATACCCAATTTCACCCCAAATGACTGGATTTGTGTAAATAGCAGGCAGCAGCTCTTTCTCACCATACTATAGAAGCTATGCTTTTGTGCAGAAATAAATTTAAATTCTTGAAGAAACCTAGAGGACAAAGGCTGCAAGACAAACACATGACAGTGGCTGAGGAGATAGACTGGGAATCCCAGAGGTAGCAAAGCTGAAGTTCTCATCACTACATCTGTATTCCTTTTCAGTAACTCCTTTGTGTGAATTAAATGCTCAGACTATTAAATCTGGCACCACAACTAAAAACTTAATTTCACCTAGTGTTTTCCAGTGGTTTTTAATTAAGAAACTGTTGTGTAACATATTGTAGAAGTTTTAGCAGTACACCTTATGACCCTGAAAGCTGTGGGATTATTTGTTTGGCTCTTAGTTTGTGAAATAAAAGATAAACCAGAAGCTGATTTATGCAACTGCAGCTCGAGAGAGTTTTAACCAGAACTTTACACAGAAAATATTGCCTATACTTTAACTATGTCATCATCCAAATATTTTCTTCATTGAAATTCAGTATCGGTGTTATTGGACAAGGGGTTCACCTTTGGAAGATTTAGTAGTTAACACCCCAAAGGTGTAGAATATTTTTAAAATGCAGTAGCTGTATCTGAATAGCAGGTTAGCAAGAACATGCAGTGAAGAAACTTTAATTTAGAAAACTATTTAATTTGTTATAACTTGTGGAACTATATTAACTCACCATATCATGTACTATCTTCCTCTTCCATCCCACTCACAAATGTCTCAGCATTTTATTTAACATCTAACCTTTTCTCATATCCTTCTATTAAATGTCAAAATTGAATTTTACATCCTTTGGGAGCTAAACATACCATCCTCATATTTTGTTCTTAAACGCATTTCAATTAATAAATGAAACATAGAACAGCATTTTTTTTTAGCAATCCCTACAGTTTCATCCATTTGATTACAAGTATTAATCACACAAATGATCCTGTTTTCTGTAGGACTTGATTGCCTCAGGATCTAAGATCAGGCTAAAGTACTTAACTTTCTAACCTGCTTTTGATGAGCCTGTAATTAATGAAATGCATTTCCTTTATCCTCCTCCTTTCTTCCCTCATTATGAAGGTTTCTAAATCTGACATGAAATACCTTAAGGGTTTAGATAACTAGTCCATTTGTCCAGTAACCTGTTCCTGACAGAGGTTAGTAAGTTACACTTCCTATAATGAAGAGTTTGGAATAACCTGCCAAAAGGGAAATTACTTTTCAGCCCCAGGCAGTTAGTGTTATGCCCTGAGGCATGAAAGTTTAAATTTCTTGCTTACCTTATATCCTTTCTAATGTAACTGAATGTTCCACTATCTGTATAAATGTTTAGTGCTTGCTTTAACAGCAACATCTGAAAAGTCTGTAAACAGAAAACAGCTGGGTAAAGTCTGAATATTTTAGCTTTAACTTCTGTTTACTTGTGGTATCACCCATGTTAAATTGGGAGCAATTATTGTTGTTGGCATTGTAACCATATTACAATGGTAGCAACTAAATTAAAAAATCAATCATATAGTGATTGAATTTTTTATAAGTGGAGAATTTTTATAATAAATGCTAAACACAGTAGTACCTAGCAAGTTCAACAAAAATAGAGGTTTCTGTTATCTCTCTGCTGTTGGTTAAACCTATTTGTGTCACCATCTGGCCCAATTCCAATTCTTACATTGAGTCTTCAGTAATCAGCTGCCAAAAGTGAAAGTGCCTGTTCTTCAGCAGTTTACTTTTTAAAGCATTTTGAAAATCATGTGGTTTTTGTTTTAAGTCATCTGAAATGAAGTGGCTGCCTTGCAAAACCACTAGTAACTGTTGAAAATCAGTGCAAGGTTATGATAATAAGTTTGAATAGATTTGCTCTTTTGATAACTGAATAAAAAGAAGAAAATTATTTCCCCCACCTTTTCTCTATTAATAACCTGTAATTGAAGCAGACCCTTCTCAGCAACAGACAGAACAAAATTTTTAAAAGGCACAGAAAACCTCTGATGGGATTTGTTAAAAATACTTTAAATACTTTATTGCACAAGTAGATACATCACCTTGATTGAAAGTCAATGGAACTTTTTATTCTAAATAATTTTGTGTTAAATTCATAGAATGATTTAGTCATCTAACAGTCAACACAAGTTCTTTTAGCCTATCATGTAGGCACACTGAGTATAATCTCTGTTGTGTATTTGTTTCTCTCTTTGTCTCTCTTTCACACACACACACACACGATACTTAATCCTGTAGGTGTCTAAGGAATGAAAAGCTACATTTACAAAAAGTTTCAAGTGCTACAATGCTTTAATTAATTAGCATCTTCAGTATGAATACCCAGTGTCCCTATGTAGCATAAGAAAAACTAGCTATGGAAGAATGAGATTTTCAAAGTGCACTGAACAGGGCAATGTCTAAATTGTCCAAAGGTTAGTTAGTGTCTAATATTGCATGTGTCCTAGCTAATTAAAAGTGCCTGGGAAGAGTCTCAGAAAAATTAGTACTTTTTCAAAAAGTGCTGGAGGGTTGGAAGTTCGGGTGACCACACTTCATTTTTCTTCAGATGACACAAATTCATATCCCGAAAACTGGCAGAGAAAGAGTTTGTAGAAGTGTACCAAGAAGCATAAGTGTCATGAGCGTGGCTACTGTTTGAGTGATTCATCTGAGTTTATTTGGAATACATAGGTCAAATAATTCAATCACCTATTTGGAAAGAAAACAATATGGCAAATGCTTTTCAATAACTTAAAGCTTTTGAACTTCTTACACTCATATTTAGCTTTTACTTGTTTTACTTTAGTAATCTTTCTGTTAGTTTTTTCTTTTTTCTAGTCACAGTCCATAGTTCTTATTTTCACACTACTGATCAGTTTGATCATAATCAACTGGCTTTCCCTTTCCCTGGCAGCACTGAAAAATTCTCTATTTTTAAAAATTTTATTCTCACTGTTCCTAGTTTTCACTCTGTTGCTTAGCTACTCNTAACAAGATAAAAATATAAACCATTGCTTCAGGTTTTTCTTCTTACAATATCTTTGAATACTGCATTTTGAAATTTATTCTTGTGTATCCATATAAGAAAACATAATTATCTAGTTACAAGATGGACTTTTCTTGACATTCTTCATCTCAGTATTGATGTATCATAAAAGGAAATGCTGCAAGGTTGAAATCCATATAGAACATGCAGCAAATCAAGCCAAATCAAGCTGAGATTCAGAGCATGGTTGAAACATGTTTGGAGATAAAAACCCATTGATGAATACCTTGCTTAAACAAGGTGATTTGTGTCTTCAAGTATATCTACTATTTCACCTAAATATTTTTTATATTTTTATATGTCACCATTTCTTGCCCTTACGTATACAAAATGATCCAAGAAAAGTGCAACAGGTTTGGATGGTTTTTTTAAACAGGTTGTTTTTTTTAAAGGCAGATTGTCTTGCTTGGCAGATTTTGCCTTTGCTGATTGGAATGAAATAGAGACCAGTTGGAATGTCATAAATCCATTTAAATTCTGAGAGAAAGAGAACAGCCTGGTCAGAAACGCAGTTTGTAACAATGACTAGGTCAAAACCAAAACATTTTCTGAATGTGGTTAAATAGGACATTGACCTGTAAGTCAGTCTATAAATATATTGTTGAAATACAGAGCATGGCAAGGATTTGAACTCTAACAAGAAGTTTAAATTAACTGGGTACATAAGCTGGGTACATCTTTGAAGAAGGAGTTAATTGGAGGGCAGACTGATACTGAGGTTAAGAGAGGTCTTGTATGGATTGGTTTGATTTTTTTCTAGATGAAAATAAATTAAGTTAAAACCCCAACCTGAATGGTAAAAAGATTTAAGACTCAGTATATTACAGGGTTTCATGCCTTATGTATTCCTATGCTGTGGTCCTAATCAATCTCGGTTTTACTGACAGAGTTGTAAGTGCCTCTAAAGCAAATCAGATACTGTATGTAGAATGGAAATTATTCAACATGACCAAGTAGTTTCTTTGAAAAATATGTATCCCTGGGCTACAAGTGCTCAAAATCAATGCCTAATGCTCTATTATAGATGGCGGACAATATTGCAAGGCATATAAAAAATATTCATGATGTTAACTTCCTTTGTCACTGAAATGTCACTGGGTTGTCAAAGTGAATAAATGAAAATGCATGTATTTAGTTTAAAAATCTCTCTATGGAGAAATTACATCTGCTGTATTAAACAATGACATTCCCATATGAATTAATGTAGTTAAAAAAGAAATAATAAAGGAAATATTCATATATGGAATAAATATTGCGTGGGTTAAGAATTCTAATGAAAAATAATAATTGAAAATTAGAAAAATACATTCCTTGTGATGATGTCCATGAAATAAGCTTTCAGAAAAACACCCCATTGCTAAATTAGTGATATGCAACTATTTGTAGGTGAACAACTCATAAGAAGAGTTATGTTCACGAGAGAACTCTCTGTGGGGCTTTCTGACAAACAATGCTGAGAATGATTTCTTATATGGTAACCCAGAGAAGTGGAACTGCAAATGAATGAACAAGCAATATATCTGCATAAAAAAATGGATGCATCTCTTGGTTAACTGCATGTGGAGATAATTTTTATATTACAGAGAAATTTATCAATTTTTATCAATACAGATTTTCTCATTCACAGTCAGAATCTACTAAATATTATTTATTTAAATTATTATTTTGTCATTACTAATTAAGGGACTGCTAATACTTAGGCTTATCTGGAAGAATACTAGTACATAAAACTTGCATTGTTTTTGTTTTCCTTTGCAGTGCTTCAGGACTTTTTCTTCTGTTTAGACTGTACAAAGTATAATAGCTCAAATACACAGCAATTAGGGGGAAAAAAATCAAACTATTTGAATATATTTGATATTTATCTGTGAATTCATTTCTTCCAGAGCTCATTTTGCTACTACAGGCTAAATATCCATATTCAAATTTTGACAGGGTACTTGTATTAAAACTCAAACAGGAGTAACAGATGTGTTCCAAATGTGTACCAGTATTTATTCTCCAAAGGAATTGCACTTTATCCAATTCATTCTTTGGAGACAATTGAAAATATACGTGTTCTGGGAGACATGACAAGTTAGTGTCTGAATTCCTATTTGCAGGTGTGTAACCACTGCTCTAGTTGTGTTCTTGTAAGTGGCATTACACACATTTCTGAATAGAAGAAACTGTATGATCAGTAAGAAACTTGGCACTGTAATTTGATTGCTGGTTAACTCTGTTCCCAAGTCATAATTTACCCACTGAGGCTGAGTCAGATAGAAGTGTTTTGCTTTGATTTCTGAAAGAGGATTACTTGAGTGGTGTTTCTTACCACCTCCATTCCAGGACTTGAATAGAAGGGTTACACATGAAAAAACACTGAAACCCTCTCAGTATGTTTTCCTGTATTGGGAATTTGACCTGCAAGATGTTGAACATCTGTTACTAGTGTTTATCTGGGATTTAGAGTTGGATGGTGAGTTAATATAAGAATAGACAAGTGCAATTCAATATAAAATGTAGGTAAGATTAAGAAAAATAAGCAAATTGCTTGTATATTACTGCTTTTACATTCCTGCACCTCTCTGGATTTATAGTAGTTTGACTATCGTTGGTCAGACAAAAGTGAAATGATAAATATCTAAATTTTTCTTGCCAAGTATGTGTGCCAGAGCTCCTGTTTCCTCCTACAGTGTGCCACTTCACCTGTCTCCTTATACTGACGAGACCCTGCCTATGGTACTGCTTTTAGAAACAGAACTATAAGCTTCTAACTTTTCATATTTTTGCATTAATTATGCTGAACTATTTGCTCTACTGTGAGATTTAAATGGAAAAAAGGTCATTAATGACATATTTATTTTGAAGTGAAATGTATTTTTTAAGTAGCTTTCTGAAAGCACTCCATTACACAATGAAGTTTTATTTAGAATACAGAAGTGTAAGTCCACAATCTCATTGACATTCATGCCCAGGGAGAAAAGAACATTATGTTGAGAATGGGATTAAGGCATTAAGGTGATTTCACTCTGAACGTTTTTTTATCCTATTTCAGCAGAACAGGAAATCATTCCTTTAGTTCCACTGCTTGAATTCTATAGGATAAAGCTGAATCAGAAACATATAATCATCTGAGATAGAAGGCTTGCAAACAATGTCTTTTGCAAATATCCCTTTACTTTAGAGTAAATCTGAATACTACTCTTGTTGGTTTTAATCTATATCTGATTAGGTTTTTTCCCTATGCAAATATGGTAGATTAATGGCACTACACCTACAGGATAGATGAGTCAAGGCTAAGGGCAGTGTGGCTCTGAACAAAGGATCTAGACCCTGTATGCACACCAGCTCATTACACATTTTGAAACACTGTTAGCAACATAAAATCACTGTTTTGAAAGAAATTAAACTGGACTAGTTTGGAATGAATAAGCAAATATTGTCTCTTTGTCATCCTTTTCCAAAAAACAGTCTATCTAGCTGGTTAGCTTATGAAAGAGGGAGATTGTCAGTTTCAGATGAATGATAGAATTCAGCAGCTGTTGGAATGGTGCATGCCAACTCTAATAAATTGTTTTCTTAGTGAAATTCCAGAGTTGAAAAACATGTAGAAGTTAACATGGATTCCATTCTGACTGTGCCATGACTGTCTGTTTTTGCTACCTGGATCTTGAGGAAAACCAGATTTTTGACCTGATCTTTCCTAATTCTTCTGATGTATTTGATTATATGAATTGCTCTGATTTGTGGACAGTCCTTTCATCTGCCCTGATTAGTAGATGAGCAGTATCCAGTTCTATTATTTCAAAAAGAAGGTTTTGTCTTATTAGGCAAAGATGTTTGTTGAAAGATTTTGTGCTTTTTCAATTAAGTTAAACTAATGTCCTAATGATCCTAGCACTGTGAGTGATGCCACATCAATGGATAAATTTAAGGTCATTTATCACAAAGTGTTCCAAATTGCCACATTCATTTTCACCTATGCTGCTTTCAGCAAGTGCCTGGTGTCAAGTGGCAGAAGAAGTAGAACTGAAGCTGGGCAGATTTGTAAAACTTTGACACTCTCATCATATCTCAGATGAGAAAGCAATGTCATGGAGTTCATGTGCCTGAGGGGAGCATCCCATGGTTTTGATAGAAAGACAAAGATGCAGAACTGGGTGGCTAGATTATCTCAGGGATAATCTTAAAGTATGTGAAGTAAACATATCTAAAAACAAACTTTAATGGCATCAAGTTCTGTAATTCTAATGACCTTGAGGGACATATTGCTGCTCATACACTGAGCTAAAAAAATCTGCAGTGTGGCCAGCAGAAGAAAATAAGAACACAATTAAAAAAAACAAGATGGGAAAGCCCACAATTCCCAGATGTCTTCAGGTTGTCCCAGGTTTTGTCTGTGACACATCCACAGGGTACAGTTCCTTCCAACTGGTCTCACTCTCATCCTAAAATTCATGAGTGAACTTTGGAAGGCAGGTGCAATTTCATGTGTTGATGACAAGGGAAAGTTGGTTTCCCCTGCAATAGTATGAAATGGGATGTTCAGAAGTCCTTCTTGGATGACTCTTAACTGCTCTAGAGGGTTTATTGTCTGCTATTTCTCTATTGCCTCCTTGCTTTGAGTATGAAAATGGGAAAGGCCAGATTTACTCCTGAAGCAGAATTCACATTAGTGAACTTTAACAAGAGGGTATTAGTATCTAAAGAAATTTTACTGGAGTATTGTGTTATTTGGGAGCTTTTTATATTTGAAGGCAGAACAAAACCAGAAATTTGAACTCTGTAAACCATAAGACTAATTATAAAAAGCATAACTACAGCACACTTTAATGCAAACTTTCTCTAATTAGGAAAGATGACTTGCTGTCTTTTCAAGCAATAGAAATGTTGAAATGCCCTACAATATAATTACAATTTGAAGTGTTCCCTAGGCTTAAACCAATGAGGAAAAAAAAATCAAAAGACATGAATATTTCACCTCTCCTTGGATTTTTATCTCATCTTATATTAAAGAAATTATACTTGCAGTTTAAATTATAAAACTGCATTCTAGTTTCAGTGCAGTACCAAGGAAATTATTAAACTTATTCACGTTAAAACAGAGAACAATTTGTTCAGCATAATCTGGTGCAAAGAAAACTATCTTGTGACTTAAAGGGGTCGTAAGAGTTTCCTCTCTGTGACAAGAAGCCTATTGTAGGACCTTAGAGATAGTTGAAAAAGTTGGATATATTAAATCTACCCATCAGAAGGTTAAATTAAGAGAATGAAACACATTCAGGTTAAGTGATACAATTAATGCTATGATTTCACATACAGTCTTCCTAAAGCATTAATACATGAGCACATAGTTACGTATGCTTTCACATCCCTTTAACAGCTACGTCTGTTATATTTATTATATTCTGTTATATTCTGTTATAATTCTGCAGCAGAATTCGTAGAAAATTGGACATACACCTCTTTGGAATAATGGATAAATATAATAAATAGATATCTATTCTCTTGTGTCTAATTCTGGAGGCTAGAGGTGCTATATTTTGGGCTGCTCTCTTAATTCTCTCCCTCCATCCCCCAGCAGTTCAGGGGGACAGGGAATAAGAGCCGTGGTCGGTTCATCACACACTGTTTCTGTCACTCCTTCCTCCTCAGGGGGAGGACTCCTCACACTCTTCCCGTGCTCCAGCAGGGGTCCTTTCCATGCAGTGCAATCCTTCAGGAGCAGACCAGTGTGGGTCCTCTGTGAGTCCTGCCAACAAATCTGCTCCAGCCTGGGCTCCTCTCTCTGTGGGGCCACAAGTCCTGCAGGAGCCTGCTGGGAACCAGTGTGGGGTTCCCGTGGGATCGGCATCCACCTGCTCTGGCACAGTCCTTCTCGGGCTGCAGGTGGATCTCTGCTCCCCTGGATTTCCATGGGCTAGAGGGACACCCTTCCTCACCAGGGTCTTCAGCAGGGGCTGAAGGAGAGTCTCAGCTCTGGCTCCTCATCCCCCTCCTCTTTCACTGACCCTGGTGTCTGCAGGGCTGCTCCTCTTGCACAGTTTCACCCCTCTCTTCCAGCTGCTGCTGCTGCTTAGTGGTCTTTTTACCTTTGTAAATCTGTCATCCCAGAGGTGCTACCACTGTTGCTGATGGGCTCAGCTTTGGACAGTGGTGGGTCTTCCTTGGAGCTGGTGGGCATTGACTCCATCAGACATAGAGGAATCTTCTGGTAGCTTCTCACAGATGCCACCTTTGCAGGCCTCCTGCTACCAAAACCTTGCCAAGAAAACCCAATACACATTCTTGTTTTCAGAATAGAGGAGGATGAGGTTAAGTAGCTAAAAGTTTTTGCCTCTGAGCAGTGTGCAGAAAGCCCTTCTTTTGCTTTGAGTGATGTGTTTCTGATTTTATAGGAAGGGATATCGCACAGTTGGGTTTTTTCCATTCTGTTCTTTGTAGATAGAAGTGATCTTTAAAGCTTCAGAAGTTGACACTGACACAGAAGATAGCACACCTTGTTGTCCTTTGCTTATATCTGAAAATAGACCTTCTTTAATCCACCAACACACAAATCTTTTCTTTTATTTTTTTCTCTTTTTTAATTTGGGGGAGTAGGCATGACAGCTGTTTAATCTTCGGCAGGGTAATGTTCAGCAGATGGATTAGAAATCTTATCTTGCTAAAACCAGCAACATCAGAAATCAATATATGAGTGACTTCCTGAAGTAATATTTCAAGGCAGAACACAGTTTTCACAAGTTTATAGAAATTATCCTAACTCTTGAAGATGTATCTGTGAGGTGAGGTGATATGAAGAAATTAATGCAGTTCAGGCTTAAAGTCACAAGGGGAGAAAATTTCAAGCCAGGCACCTCTGCAAATAGCCTTTTGCTTACAAACTTTGACAGCCATAACCAAATTTCATTTTGACAAATGGGCTGTTATCTTTTTTGCTTTCTTTAATTCTACATCAGGCACAATGAATTAAATGCAAATAACAAATAACACCTTCTTCAGTCATCAGGGTGTTCTAGATGGGCTACAGAGGGACACCATTACCATTTACATTTGCATGGGTAAATAACATCTCTTCTGTACCAAATTTCCATAAAAATCCTAAAATGTCTTTTGTAGACAAATTTAGGCTCACAGAGCCCAGCTCCTAAAAGTAATTAACAAAACAAGGGTGCATATGTACAGAAGCTGAGACATGAAAGCTCAGTAAGCACTCAGTGGATGTTGTTTGGTGTAGCTGAACCTGACCTTTGTTGTAGTTCCACTGATATCAACAGAACTCTAACAATTTATACAGGGAGAGAATATAATCCATGTGTTTATTAAGCCTTTCTTCTACCCTAGAAATAACTAGGTACCCAACAGAGGTAAATCAATGTAGTTTCACTGAAATCTATGGAGATATGCTTATTTTAAGAAGCAAAGACTTGGTCCTCACACCTCTCAAAAATGAATGCTCTCTTTTTGTTGTTATTGTCTTCATTTATTTATGAAGTTCTTATATTCCAAATTTGATTTTCTCTCTTTGTCTTTCTGCAGTAACAGTTTCAAATGTGAGCATCTCCACCCTCTCTGACTCTCACCGCTATAGCAGAGCTAAGGCTGCCAATTTCCAGCAATGGAGATTTTTTCCATTGCTTCCTGTGGACACTTTCCACCATTGCCAGAGAGCTGCTGAGAGCACTGCCTGGTTCCTCAGTTCCTGAGCATGATTGTGTTGTAAACACAAGACCAGATCTGGCATGAACTGCCGGGTGAGGCCTTTGTCAGGGGTAGCTGAGGATTCAGTCAAGTGAGTACATGGCAAAAAAGTCTTTGAACTTTCTCTTGCAGGTGCTCTTCACTCCAGTGTCTAAGTTCTAGAGGAAAGGGATGGAGAAGGGTTGGCTCTTCCTGGGTTTCTGCTGAGCTTCTCACTCATGTTCTCACTCCTTTGTGAAGGCACAGGCACAGATCCTGACTGTGAGTGTGCTGGTGTGGCAGAAGTAGGTGTCTCTGGGGGTGAGCTGCTGCTGCCTAGCACAGAGATTCCCAGACAGTTATGTGGTGAGAGAAAGCAGCACATTGAAAAGCTGAACCCTGGCTACTGACCCCTTCCAGGCTGTGCTGACAATGGTAAAGCCATGGGTGAAGAACTAGCCATCTTAGACCTGGAAGGAGAGAAAACTGGATCCACAGACATTTGAGACACTCCCTTCTTTACTTTGGGCCTAATTGATAGAGATTACTCCATCCCACCAAAGGTCTCAGTCCTAAGTTTGCTCTGATGATGTTCCTGGTGTGTTTGTGTCCAAAGAAAGCTCACATTCTCCTTTGTTACATGGTTCCCATGCTCTGAAGTTGCTGAAAAACATGCTCTACTGAAACTAATATTTATTTTCCTTCTAAAACTCAAAACCCATTGCACTGAAGAGGGTTTGGCTGCAAAGAGAATTGAACTGAAAAGCTGTGTGCCGTGGCTTGTACAGTCCTCTGTGCTGGTTAGAGAACAACAAACAATTTTTACATTTCCCTCTATCTCTTATCAATTTGCATATGGTTGAAAATTAACAAACTCAAGGGTATTAAATTTTAAAGGTGCAGAATGAGCAAAGAAAAATATTGATCAATAGGAGTGCTAAATTTATTTTTTTTCACCTTATCTTTCTATGAATCTATTCTCTGTGAACAGAGAATGAAGAATATGTATTGCCATAAAAATAATTTTGACATAAGTAACTGTCACGGGAGTATACAACTCGAGATCTTCCTGACCTTGCAAGTTTGTACAAGGTGTTGGTAATTGAGTTGTTTTCTCTCATCTTGGAATATAAAGCTTGAGAGAGTTCTTCTGGCTCCATCTCATAAGAGTGCCCATGGCATGAACAAAATATGTACACAGCAACTTTCTATGTATCAGAAATAGAAAAAATCAGGAAGGTCTGCAAACACAGACCATTCTGGAACACTTTCCTTCCACCAGCTGCTGAGCATTTCATACAGAGTCTGTCTTTGCTTTTATTAAATCCTATGCAAAGCTCTCAGCAGACATTATGCAGTAGGTTGTTCTCCTTAAAGAGGAAGAATGGGGAAATTCTTGTTTACAGAAAGAAACCCCAACAATGAAATGTTTGTTTACAGTTAGACCAGGGATTTGGAGGTCTCTTTTATGCTATGGTATGTCTTTATTTCACACATCTTCAGGAAGTATCTATCTCTCAGAGATGCTAATCCTCAACTAAAGCCTTATTAACTGGAAAACTCTGAAGCAATCTAATTTATTGTAATTATTGCATCAAGTGAGGTGGGTGTGTCCCCCCTCAGTACAAGGCAGATTTGAGCAGTGAACTGTTCATAAACCAATAACTCTTCAGAAACAGCAATCTTTTGTAATAAAGAAGAAATATTTTTTCCTCCTACAGGTATTTCAACAATATTTCACACGGAAAATACCAAACTCTCAGGTTTTTATCACAAGTTAAGGACTGTAGATACCTATAAGACAGGCATAAGTGGCTTAGGAATTTGAGAGTCCTAAGCAGCAAGTTGTCTCTGGCAGTAAAATCCAAAGTAATGATTACATATGTAGCTGTACAATTTAAATGCCTAAATCTAACAGAGCAATGAAAGGATGTCATGGAAACTGGGCTGTAGTGGCTAAGCTGAAAGCAATGTATTGAACTAGAGGCTTATAAACAGGCTCAAAAAGCCTGGGAAGATCCAATCATCCATCTGATAGCTGTGAATGAGCATCATACTTTGAGATCAGTACTAGACCTCATACTGTACCTTATAGATCTTCATTAATGACCAGGTTGATGAGGAGGAGTGCAACATCAGAAAATCTGTAGGTGGTTCTAAACTGGAGAGAGATTTATTGGCATAGAAAATAGCTCCAGTTTGAAGTTGCCTCCACAAGCCTGAGGACAGCTGACAGCAGTGCCAGGAAAGACAGCATGGAAAAATGCAGAACTCAGCACCTGGAGCAGAAAGCCTGCACCATGTGGTGGTATAGACTGGGGAGCTAGTGACTGAACATCATTTACAACTTCCATCACGTGGATATGCTGCCATCATGGGACAGCTGAACACCCAGCTGCTCTCCCCTCATGAGCCTTGGTACAGTCACACATTTTGCCTGTTGAAGGCCTGGTGCAATTAGCCTAACTCACGCAGACAGAGTACTGAGCTGATTCAACCAGCATTGTGGGGAGAAAAAGTCATCTTTTTAATATTTTTTTCAATAGTAGAACATGGGGTTTTTTTGTTTAGAGGTATAGTGAATGCTCTGCATAAAAAGTGATTACTTGTCTTCCTTCCTCAACATGTCTGGTTTATATCCATGGCTTCTAGGCCCCAATAGATCCCAGCAAGACTCATTATATTAGTCTTGAACTGGAATATGTTGGCAAGTGGAAATTCTTTTGTTATCAAACCATGGTAGATTTATCTGTTGTCTGTGACACAGAAAAATAGCCATAAAAAGACTGGGTTGGCCTACTGCTGTGTGCTGAAAGTTCTAAGGTGTCCAAAGCTGCCTGATTTAACTTCAGCATTCAAGATTTTATCCTAGTCTCAAAGATCAGTCCTAGAAAATCTCAGTCACTCAGTAATTTTTTACTCAGCACATTTGTATTTTTTTTAGTTTAGTGTAATTCTGTGCTAAGGTTAGAACCAAGTATTGTGTCATATGAAGTGAAATTTGCATTAAGAATTACTTTTCAGCAATCTCACTGAAGAAATAACCTCCTTTGGTCATGTATTTACATTCTTGCTGTCAGTTGTTTTCCATGATACTTATTTTGAATGACTCATATTATCAATAAATAGCTCCAGGTTAACATAATAATATTCTCATTCTTACCTACTCTTGTTTTATTCTCTCATAATTCCTGAAATATTAATTCTTAATGTTTACATGTAATACCAATAAATCTAGGATTTTCTAGTATAGTCACATGCTTCTTGCAACATTTTTAATTCTTGAAATGTTTCAAAAATGGGAAAAATTTAAATACATTTTCATAGTGATATACATATACATTTACACTTATTGCAAAATATGTTGTTCATTAGAACACATATTAGAAGTACAATAAAAATAATAAAATAGCTAGAATCTTGCACACTTCAGAGTACAACAAGAATTTTCCAGTCTCTTTTTGATAACTGCAGCTATAATGTAATACAGCAGCAGAAAAATAAATTACACACAAAAAATCCATTTCCATGCTAATGGAATGTGTTGTATAAGACTGTTAGCATGCTTTCAGAGAGCAAATAGATGTTATTTAAGAAACTCACTTCTTAGAATAGAGGTGTACATTAAAATTGCTGTATGAAAGATTCTAGTCAGCTAAAAAAATCTATTTCTTCTTAATGAAAGCATTTATTTCTAAGTAGAAAATGCCAATGAGAGCAATGACTGGATAAAAAGCAGTGAAGAACTGTAAAGTCTGGGATTTTCCATTTCAAAGTTCTTTAACTGGTTTCACAATAATGGTTTAAAAAATGAATAATGTAAGATCAGGAAATTCTGTGGTTGTCAACTGACAAAGGTTTCTGCCAGTTTTCAGCTTGTACAAATGAAATTCCTCCTGAAAAGCCTTTAACTGAAAAAAAAAAAAAACCAACAAAAAACCAAAACAGCAGAAAATTTAGCTGATAACTGTAATAATCAAAGTTGAACAAAGAAAGAAATGCTCTGTGTGTGTGCTTGTGCATTTGCATGTGTATTTGACTGATTGAGACTAAGAGAAGGAAATTGTGTGTATACACCAGCAGTTCTTTGCTGACATTTTTTTCATGTCACATAAAAAGATTAGCAGACTTCAAAGCAGACAGGTAAATGACACAGTCACAGCTGCCTGTTGATATGTTCTGCCCTCCAGTAGTTCTACTCGATCAGTCCTCCTGCACTATGGTCTACAGTCTATAATATTTTTTTATTAGAAGAGAGCAAACACTGATGTCTGTAAAAGCCAAAGTGGAAGAGGGCCGGAAAATGCAACAGCAGAGTGATTTCTTCCACATGCAAGCTGGTAATTTGCTTTGCTGGAGGTGTTGTTCACCACCATTTTTATTGCAATCATTTAGGGAGATAAATGTATGCTCCAACAAATGATCAGAGAGCAAAGCTGTAAAAAATTTGAGAGTGTTTCCATTAGAAGTGCTTATAAAACTATTTTAAAAATCTGTGTTTTATCTCTCTCACACAGTACTAACAGCTGTATATATTCGTAGAGCATACTTTTTTCCTTGTAGTTTGAGTATGAAATCCAGAAGATCCAGTGCAACTCACTGCTGTTTGATTTTTAACAATGGTTAGACTCAAATTTTCCACCTAAATAGTGGGTAGATGAAACATATTTATTTGCATCTTGTCTGTTGTAGTTCAGCTTCACATGTGAATATTAAATACCTTTTGGAGAAGGTGGGAAGCCTTTCTCTTTCAGCTGAATCCCCTAATAATGTTTGCTTTGCATATGAATGAGTTTCCTTCACCACATAACATATTTTGTAGAGTTACCAGATTAGGCTCTACAGACTTAAAAGAGGAAGAAAATAGAAAATCTAGACCCATGGCAGGACATTTCAAGTAAGCTAGGTATCTAGCCAGTAAATGATAAATAGGTGGACAGGCAACAGCAGAAATACAAAGTCAACAGAGGAATGTAGGCAACCATCAAGTTATTGTATGCAAAGGATATTTTGCCAAGGCCTTGAATATTGGTCTTAGACAGGACAAGTGTTTAGGCTTGTGAGTTTTCTGTGTACATCCAGCTTGCTCATGAGTTAGGGAGCAGCTGCCCACGTTGGTTGCCCTCAGTTCCCATTCCAATCTTGTGGGTGAAACCGTGGGTTTTTTTCCAGTCACTGCAAGGCAGGCTATGTTCTAGTCTGTAAACCTCTCTCTGGATACTCCTGATAGTCACTTGAAAGTCTGACTGTCCCTTGGAAGATAAAGAAATATACTCAGTGTGGTGTCTCCTTGGGAGATGTTCCATATACCAGCACTTCTCACCTCGACANTACCAGCACTTCTCACCTCGACAGCATTGGTTAGTTTCTCCTTTTCTTGGCTACAGCAGCCACATTAGACCATTGTGAGTATGTCTGTACTTGGTAGAAGGATGGATTTAAGCCACATTACAGTGACTACGTGTAGACATTGAGTTTAGCAAAGGAATTGACTGTCCCTAAAAGCAATATTCTATTTTTACATTGCTCAGACACCCACAAGGTGGTGTGGCAATAAGTGGTGGAGAACAGATGCATCAGGAAAGAGTTTAGCATGTATTTTTAGGAGCATACAAGAAGTGGAAGTAGGGTGAGATAACCCAGATATGTAGAGATATTGTGCAAGTGAAAAGGGATGGAGTTAAGAAAGCCAAAGCTCATCTAGAGTTGAATATGGTGAGGGTCATGAAGAGAAATCAGAAGGGCTTCTCCAGGCATATAGGAAGAAAATGAAGGCATGGGGAAACAAGACCACAGTGCTGTTAGGATTGTGTGACAAAGGGCATGGAAAAGGCTGAGGTACTCAGTTTTTTCNGGATGAAATTCTAATTCCAAATATCTTATGTCAGAAGTTTTGAGCTTGAGTTTTTCCCAAATGAGTTCTCCAAGCATTGGGTAAATGGTTATGTACAAAAATTTGTCTTTCTTCTGCTTTTGATTTGTTCAAGGAAAAAAGGAATAAGAGTAATTGGCTTTGGTTATTTTTATAACAAAAGGTAGCAAATGTGTGAAGCTAGTGCCGATAGAACTAGCTGCTGAAGTCGAAACAATATATATATGTA
>VZTN01011710.1:1275-122803 GCA_013400515.1 Erpornis zantholeuca
GAAGGCCTTTCAAATAAAGACCACCTTTTTCCTTTATTCCTGTCTAGTCTGTTTCTAGGTAGCCTTTTAAGGCATCCTAATCACACATCAGCTTTCACTGAAACATTGAAAAATTAGTCAGAAGCAGATGAACTGAACATACTAGGTAAATTTTCATTACCCCTGGATTTCTGAGAACATAATACAGAAGACAAAAAAAACCCCACAAAGCCCAAGGAGAATGAACCAGAAATAGGTGTTGGGAGAATGAGAAAGGAGAAAAGAAATAAAGCTTTTGTTTGGTAGTTTTACCTGGCTTTTGAACTGTGCCACATACAAAGTCTGCTTTTAGAGGTAGACGCATTTCTGAAATGGAAACAGATCCCCTGGAGGGAGCAAATTCAGCGGATGTAGAAGCAGCTTTATTTCTTTTATTATGTGGTCCCTCACTCTTCAGTTTATTCAGTTCTTCCAATAAAGCAGTTCTCTTCTCAGCTGCATGAAGAAATTAATTATATTTCTACAGAAGAAAAAGTACTGTATAATTTTTTTCTGCTATAAGTATGTAAAATGCAACTTAAATGGTAATCATTTTAGAGTGTAGTAGAAATAGTAGGGTCAAGAAAGATACTGAAAATGTCCTCTTGCCTATAAAAAAAGCTGAGACAGAACAGATATTACCCTGTTTTTTCCAGGTGAAAAACAATTAATAAAGGGCCACAATGTAACACAATAAATGTGTGGGGAAGAAATTATGAACCCTGTCGAAGTTCTCATTACAAAGAATTGAACTTGAGTATAAAAACCCACTTGCAAAGAGAAGAAGTCTCTCTGCTTCCGCTTCTTCCTGTGACCCTTTTCCATGTTCTTCATCAAAACAGCAGTTCAGAGCTTGACTGGCTTGATAAATCACTGTCTGTTGCATGTTGATCTCATTGTTCAGTTCCTAGAGTAAACCAGTAGTAAAAATAAATGACAAGAAGAGAGGTTTAGAGTTGCATTCAAACAAGGAGCTGTCTCAAGATTAGCATTTTTGGGGGAGCAATGCTTCAGAACAAAATCAGATCCTTTAGATAGCAAACTACAAAAACATTGAAGTTTACTGTTACTGTGGCAAAAGAACATTGCAGAACTTTTTTTTTATCTCAGAGGTATGGTGGGGAGTGAAAGACTCCAATATTGTATGTTCCATATCCAGTCTAGTCTTCCCTTCACCAGGGGAAGCAGCAGCTAACCAGAAATTCAGCAATATAGATGAACAAAGCCTAGTAAAGATCAGAATATTACCTACGGAAAGTATGTAGTTAAAAATTCTGCCCAATTTAAAGGCAGTGATAAGACACACATTCTCTGTCTCCTTCTCAAAATAATGGCTTGTTCTCTACAGACTTAATCTATAACATGATCTTCTTAAGAGAAGCATTAGCTGTTCAAATTATGCATCATCATTCCCTACCACTAGATATTTATGCTCCGCAACCTAATTTTGCAGATCTAAGCAGTATGTTAACGTCCTGGACATTCACTGGGGCAATTAAATTTGGAAACAGGAGATTAGAAAACAGATTTTAAGAAGCATATTAGATACCTGCATTTTCTTTTTGATATTGACTTGATCAGATGGGCCATTTCTTCTCATTTCAAGTCTGGAAGCAACATCTTCTTTGCGAACAATGATTTGCTTTATTGAAGGACGATCGGTTTCCTTAAATCTTTGGGATCTGTATGCATCGACACTTTTAAAAAAGAAAACCCCACAAAATATTTCACAGGTGTACCAGGCTTTTTTTTTTTATAACATATACATAAGTATGTATTATATATTGATGTTTTCCAACTTGCCTAAATGGCTTTAAAGAAAGTATTCTATCAGTTGATTTTAAATTTAACCAACATAAAAGACTACACAATCTTTGATAAAGGTAAGATCTTGCAAAAAAAGAGCTTAATTTGTAGTCTGAGCTTCATTTGTAATTTGAGCAGTATGCATCATTAGAAGAGTTAAAAAAAGCCAGTGTCTTAAATAGTATACAGAATCTGGGGTGGGGGATTGTGTTTATTACCTGTAAGGAAGGTTGCGATCTTCTGACATAGAGCCAATACTGTCTCCCGATTCTGCCCTGGGAACTCTAGTCCTTTGGAACTTCTCAGACTTCAGACTTACATCACTGATACTGCTACCTTCCCCAGCTGACTTAGAAGGAGAACCAAAGGCCTGAGGAAAAGAAAACATTATATTACAGATACCCGTTCACATAATTATTATGTTTTCTCTCTCCTTTACTTGTTTTACATATAGACAATAAATTTGCTTAACATTATTTAACAGATGATATTTTACAAATACGGACATAGGGCAATTTTATTTATTCAAGGACACTAACAGATTATTGAACTAAATGAGATGCAAATGAGATACCACCTTTAGTTTCCAAATCAGTACAGTTACATAATTACTTCTCTTCAGATTTTTCATCAGCAGTCACTCCGTTGAATGCAGGTATCCCACTGCAAGTCCAATACTAGTAACAAGTTTGATTTAGCAGAAGACCACTTGTTTAGCAGAGCATCCAATATACTACACTATTTTCAGAGAAAAATAACTTCGCCTCATTATGCTTTCGTTAGCAAAATATCACTTGCAACTTCTTTATCTGCCCAGATATCCCAATACTACAAAATGTCATGGTTCACAAGCAAATTATCCATCTCTGTGTGATAAACAAGCAATTCCCCACCCTCCTAAGAATTCTCACCTCTGAACCAACAGATTCCACTAGAGGGGTTAACAGAGACATTGATGAAATATTCAGCGACTCTTCCTGCTCATCCTCATCACTTTCACCTTCCAAGCTCATGCTCATTTCTTTCTTCAGCTTTTCTATGTCTGGACCATCCTCTTGAAGAATTTCAAAAATCTCATTTATCACTTTTGAGCTGTTCATCTCATCTTCCATACGTATTTTGCCTTCGTACACTTCATCTGAAGGGTGACAGTTTAAAATATATGAGTAGCATCAAGACTCTCATTAAACAAACAGAAGAGTGAACTTGTTTTCCTTTTCAAGCAAGCTTGATTAAAAAGCACTTCTTATAGTAAGGCACATAGAACCTAAAGTACGCTTCTATGGCTATTTTAATATGCTATTTGTACATATACTGCATAATCAATGTAGAAAAGGAATGAAAAAATGCACCTTTTAGACAAATTTAAACCTTTTAGTTCAAATAAATCTGAAACTTCACTGCAAGTCCAACAGTAGAGCAGTCATTTCTGTCCTTTCCCAATGAACTTCTAATATCAGCTTTTCGATATTCCTTGAAACTTCAATGTCAATGATAAAAAGTTTTCTGATTTGTTTTATATTAACCTCATTACAAAACACATGGGGGTCCGCATATGGATGGTGAATTTATTGCTCAGAATTGAAGGATATTAACACTGTTCTAGACAAGTGGCAACAGAGAGCTAAGTCATTAATATACATCTACTCAATACAAACCTGTTTTCTCAGCAAGTTGTTCAAGTTTAGAGACAGACATTGCTTTTACAGGGCTCTTTGACTCAGCAATCTTCAGAGGACTGGGTTTGTCAGCCTCTTCACATTTAGAAGTATCTAAGGGGTTTATAAAGAAAATAAGTATTATGTCTAGCCATTGAATTTTACTTATTGAATTTAGAAGTTTTCCTAACAAAAAGACCACTAGATTCAATATTTCAGTTAGCTACACGTCAAAAAAACCCCATTAGAATACCCTCCACAACCTGTACATCTAGACTTCTATCTTATAATAGAAAATTGATACCACAAGAAGCAATGCTGAAACCATAGTGGAGTGCAGCCACTCAAGAGCAAAAAGGGAAAATTTTAAAGACAAACAAGAAAATCCACTACACAGAAACCACTGCACACAAACTAAATTTTATTAGAAGAACATTCTAGAAGATAGATCTTACCAGTAAACAAGCTACCAAAAGTGTTAACTAAGTTCACGCTTTTTCCACAGAGAGCTAAGATTCTGCCACCCAGTAAGAACCAGAAAGGATGTCAGGAGCACCTCAAAATTCTTTTCATGTGTCCTACCATAAGAATTAATAACATAAAGGGATACTGACAAGGGAAGAGTTCCCTCCTACTAGATTCTTGTGGAAATTTGGATACTCGGGTAGAGGATAGACTAAATCTGTTACTGACAG
Source organism: Erpornis zantholeuca (assembly GCA_013400515.1). Lineage (NCBI taxonomy): Eukaryota > Metazoa > Chordata > Aves > Passeriformes > Timaliidae > Erpornis > Erpornis zantholeuca. Next base: position 5,453 of record VZTN01011710.1, read on the forward strand.
TTCACATTCACTTCCCTACACTTAATCTCCATTAAAGTTTGAAACATAGGTACACCCATTGAAAAACAAAAAGACAGTCTTTCCTTGCCATCCTTCCAAGTGGTATAGGAGTGCAGAGTACTACTATCGTATGAGAAGATTTAGATAAGATGATCAGTAACCAAAGGAGAGGCCCAGTTCAACACATCAGTGTTACTGGTCTCTTTCTCTGATCATGAGTATTACATGCTCCTGCTCAGCACTAGTCACAGGCAAACTGTGACAGTTCTCACCTGAAGACTCCAGGCTGGGAGACTCTGCTGGCCTGTCAGCTGCTGACGTGTCTTCTGATGATCCAGGAGCAGAGGCGTCTGAACTAGGAGGACGTTTTGGACTAGCCTGAGACTGGCTTTCCTGGCAAGAATAAAAACGGAATGCATTCAGGAGGTAATGCTCAAAGTGACTAAAAAAAACTAGCAGAAAAAAAAAATTAACACTTAACCCTGCTAGGGAAAAGATGTTGCCTATCCAGTACCCTATTTATTTATCGAAGATACTTAGCTGAAGTGGTAAATATTAAATGTTTCCATGAGGAGCTCTTGTACTTTTGCAGTTATAGAACATAAAACCCCCCACACTTAACATCATCAAAAAGTAAATAAATCAATTGTCTCAAAGCAGTATTACTTGTCTTAGTTGATTCTACAAGAGGTAAAAAAAAATCCAGTGGTTTGCTAATAATCATACAAAGCACTTGACAAGCCATCTTGCACAGTGCAGGCATTCCCAAAGCATAGGTTTTTATCTCTTATATACATTTCCACATCTAAGCCCATGTTCAGAACATGTTAGAGCAATTTAGACTATCGTATTTTGATTGCTGAGGTAACACATTACCATTTTAGCTTCTGGAAGCTTCCTCTTTGAACTGTCACTTTTCTCTGCACTCCACAGATTGCCCCTATCAAATCTGCCACGAAGGCATGCAAGTTCTCGTTCACGTTCCTAAAGAAAGTAAGGGAAATGGGAGAAAAGCTGAGAGCTTTAAGATGGCACAACATTTCAGATTCCTCGGGTAGATGCAGAACAGTAATAACCTTCCCCAAGCTTATAAGCTAGCTATGAATGTAACAAGTCATACCTGTTTAAGTTGAAGAGCTAAACTGGCAGTAGAGGAATTTTCATTTTGTTTGAGAAGCCTCTCCTGGATTGTCCTTGTATTTGGGGTAACAATGGGCGTTCTGCACCCTGGGGTATTTGTAGCAGGGCTGTGTGCGCTGCGCTCTTGACAGCGCTCCCCAAAGCGTTCCAGGAAGGGCTTAATTCCTGATCCCCCTACAAGAACAATTGTATTGCCTTGAAAGAAACTCTCAAAAATAAAGAAATCACCGCAATTTTGTTTTCTGGTGAAGGTTCCCAGTGACACAAATAAGCTGTCTCCTTTAGAGCTCTTACTCCATTATACTTGATACAAACTGAACCTGAAGGGCAAATCATCACAGCGATGTTAATAAAACAGTAAATCAAAGCAAGTAGATGTCTCTCTCTTACTACAGTCTGCATGTAACACCTCAGTTATTTAAACTGTTTGCCTTGTCTAAATTTCCTCCACAACCAGCCCCATCTGCCATGAAAATAGGCAATCTAGTACATGAGGTGGATATATTGTTTGGCATCCACCCTACTTGATTGAGCTTGTCTCTTACTGTCAGGATACCTAGAGACAAACACTTGCTTTTCTGGCCATCATTTCATAGAGTTCAAGCTGCTAGTCCAGGTTTCTGACATAATAAGCAGTTGAATTTAAAACTGGGTATGTTCACTTGTTTTGACATCAGTGCTATCACCGAAAATAAAGACACCGCAAAGTTAGAGCACCTATGTGGCACTAAACTGTGATTTCTTCTAAATATGCAGGCTCTTAACATTATATTGAATGGATACATATCGTATCCAGCAATCTGAAATCAACTTTGATAATTCTCAATTTACATGTTAGGCTGCCTTTGCTCTTAAGTTACTAAAACCATATCCAAGAAAACATCCCCTGCAAAATACAGAAGCTGTATACAATACATTAGTTACAATAATTATCACAGAACTCATCAGATTTTATTCAATTTTCAGCTGGAAACAGGTATTACCTGGCATTGCACCTTAAATTCTTAACTAATATGTAGTTTTCAACACAGAATACATAGGCCTAATTTGAATGAATATTTACTGAAGCTGAAAAACAGCCTACCTGGTGTTGTGGATTTACCCTTAGGTACAAGTTGCACATGTGTTCCTTTGACTGGCTCTGCTTTGGACTGAACTGGTTGAGGCAAAGCTGACTTTGCTGTTTGCTGTTTATCTTCAGTTTTCCGAGGACTGCAAGGATTCTCTGTTGGCAGTTGTAGTACTTCAGATTCTTTAGAACAGGGAACAGTAACTCTTGAGGATTGTGTTAAAAAATTGTTTGGATCCTTAACAAGGGGAAAAAGGAAAAAAAAAGAAAATATGAGACTTACATTCTTATTCTCTCAAGAGGAAAAAGAATGAAAGCACTCTGCATATCATTACCACCTAAAACACCTATTCCTTCAACAAAAGAAAAATCCAAGTGTTAAGCTTTTAAGAGATTTTTTTTTTAAATCCAGTATTTCAAATTGTTTCCGCATTTGATTCCAGGTGCTCTTGCCAGCTATTTCAGGTATTTCCCCCACATTTCCCTAAACAAGAATGCAGATGGCAGATACTGTCATTGCAGAAATTGTGTAAATTGAACAATAGGTGTCTGGTACTAGTAATTTCATCATTCTCATGGAGTCTTCGTATAGCAATGATACTTAGAATTTCAATCAATCATGAAGTTACAGAAAGAAACCCAGTATCTCTGTAACAAGCCCCCCTTCTGATGGTCAAGAGCAGCAATCAAGTACACTGACATTGACTTCAACAAAACACATAAGTACTCTCATCTTTAAGTCTCAATAATAGGAATTCTAAACTGTTTCAGATCTGCTATTAAAGAAGGACATGTGGTATTGCCATAAAGCAGAAGTTGTAAATAGACTAAGATGTCTCTTTACACCAAATCTTTAAATTCAGATTAAACAGTTATGTGTTAACATTTGTCCGCCCCAATACAATACTCAAATCAATTTTTAATCAGCAACTAAATCAGACACTCACCGCTCTCTTTGAGTTTGCTGGTTTATTAATAGAAGCCTCAACAAGCCTTTGAGAACAGGATGCAGCTTCCTGCTTTACACTGCTACTATTGATTCTAGCAGATGCTCCACTTGTAGTGGACAATTTGGATAAACAAGTAGTACCAGGCTGTTCTTGTGCATTGTTTTGCTTTGCAGATGGATGACTTAGGTCATCTTCCCAGGAACCAATTGTAGCAGCAAGGTTAGCTAAACGGCCCCTTCTCCCAATAGGGGTTTCACTTGCCAGGGCATTAGATGTCTGCTTAGGTGGAGAAACAGACAGATCTTTTGACTGGAGAGGAGACAGAGGAACACATTCAGAGGGATCTGGAAAAAAAGAAAACAGATTTATTTTGCTAATAAAATATATTGAGATACATTTGCATATTTTGCATTGCACTATATATTGAGTTTATCAACAATTAGATGTTCCTGCCATCAACAAAATCAAACCACTAGCCGTGGAGGCATTGAGACTAAGCAAATTCAACATTTTAATCAAGCAGCTTACTAGCTTTATGCCACTGTTGTGAGGAGCAAGGAATCAGACTAGTAGAGAACAAAAAAGTTTAAAATTAAGCAGTAGACAACAGCTTCAATATTTTAGGCCTGCCCTAAAATTGCCCTGTGTTGTCCTAGAATTCTTTATGAAAACATTAACTCTCACATACACAAAATTATCTTATTCTAGCCCACATAATCATCAGTGCAAACACAGAGATACCAGTGGTGCTTAGCAAGTGAAACATACCCTCACTATCCCAGCAGCGCCGCTGTTCTGCCAACTTCTGCATGCGTGTTTTGACTGAAAGGGCTGCAGGAGTTTCTGACTTGGTGTTTGGTTTTACTTTCTCAAGAGGCTGAACCAATGAAGCTCTGTTAGAAGCAGTTTCGTGTGATTCTAAAGTCATCTGAGGAGAATCACGGCTTGTGGAACTTGAAGGAACTGGCTGTACATTCTCCAAACTAGATGCTTGAGTCTCTGTATCATTAGGGCAGAGCCTCTTTGATGGTGATGGCTTCGTATCTGGTTTTACTGGATAGGTCAGAATATTCAAGAAAATTAGTATTTAAACAATCTAAAATATTTTCTGACAATGCAACATTGTAGAGCAAATAAAGTTATGATTTATGAATACTCTAATATGCTTCCCAAAAAAATGCCCTTCCCAAATCTACCAATCACAAGGCACTCTCTTTGGCATTACACAATTATTTCTAAATAGCTTACTAATGACTTGTCATATCTGCTCTCAGGTCCAGCTAAACATAAGCTAGTCCTAGTGGCCAGGTGACTGCATCCCTCACTATTTAAAGACAAATGCTCAGAGTTTTCACTTTCCCTTTGGAAAAAAAAAATGGGACTTGTATCAATATAGTCTTTATTAAACATGTTGCAAAATACCTTCATCACCAGGAAGAGGTGCCTGGTTACCAGTTTCTGCCAAAGGCTCTCTGGCCCTCTTGGTCTGCATCGTGGGTCTCGCCCCCATCTTGGGCCGCTCCGCCATTTTCCTCTGCAGGTTCTCTCGCCTGGCACGGGTTCTTTCAAGGAGTTTCTGAGTGGTCAATAAGTCATGTGTTACCATAGACTGCAGTGTGTTAACAGTAACAGCTCAGAGTAAAAGATGTTGGAGTTCTGTTTAGCATATATAGCTCATAAGTTCCAAATTTCAGTCATTAAATCGACTATTGTCTCCAGCTAGCTTGGCTCTGAAAGAAAATCAGGCTAAAGAGACACAAGCAATGGCAAAATTAAAGAGGGGCTCCTATAGACCCCAAAGTCATCAGAAATGTTTGAAAGTATTTTTTTTTAATCCTCAATCACCATATGGCAGTCCTGACCTGTCAAGTCTTGCTGGCAGGGTTTTTTGACACATTGCTAAAGCATGGTCAAGTCACCTGACTGGCACTAGCCCTGTAACAAAATAAACAACATTGAAGCAATTGCCAAGAGGTCATAAAAAAATTGAACAAATAAAAGAGTGGCAATCAATATTTTTTAAAAAGATTGCTATTACACCTTTTAAATCAAAAGGTGAATTTCTTTGCCACAAGCCTAAATTTTAAGAGTAGACTGATGATATAACTAGCTATATTATGATAAATAGCCTGTTTATTAAGATATCTCAATACAGAAAAACATATAAAGGGATACTAATCAAGCTATGTAAAAACATTCTTTTTCATTTGCTACCCATTGGAAATTTGAGTACTCTGATTATGTTTAATACAAAATAGCTGTTTTAGTAAATGTTCCACACTAGTACAAAGTGATTCCTTACAGTATTGAAGTTTAAAATAGGTTGTAATTTGTTTGTTTTAAATATAGCATTTTTAAGTCATTATCACTCAGTTTGAGCACATCTAAAGGATACTTAATTACTTTTTTGATCTAGGTTTTAAGGTTCTTTGAGACAAGAAATTGTGCAATTGAACTAATGGCCTTTAAAGGGAAGCCTATAAACTGCACTTGTTTGGTGGCACATAAATTATTGTGAGAACTGTGCCAGCCATTATCTGTCCTGTTGCACAGCAATTAAATACACATTTCACATTTTTAACTGTCTAAGGCTGAAGTCTTAAACAATGTTCCATTGTAGGGCAACACAGGACAAATAGAATGCCAATCTCAACAGTTTTTTTGTGAAAGCAAACCTCAGCTTTGCTAACTTTCACAGAAGAGGAGGAATTTGGGGAAAAAAGCCAAAACAAAACCAAAATGCATGAAATGCCATGAGTGCCTTCAGTGAAGGTTCCATGTTAGTTGTATCCACAAGTCAGCTTTCCTCATTTCCAAAATGCAGAGCTACAAAGAGCATGTAATACCCACATTAAAAAAAATCCTAAAGGCGATTTAAATTAACAGTTCTTCTTGCAAAAAAGTTGAATATGTCTTACAACAATATTCCTTCAGTTCTATTCAAATAGTCACATTCCTTTCTGTTTTGTTAGTTGAGCAAAATAGAGTTTCAGTTGTTAGAAATGAGATGTCACTTCCCAAGAATGCACGCCTCTGTTGTCCAGCTCCAGCTCCTATTGGCTTCTTGCATCTCAAATTTTCCATGCAACTGTCATATTTCCACCGGTGCTATTACACACGATGAGTAAGCCACACTCCACCAATTTGAGGCTTACTTTCCAAGTTCATCAACAGGGTATTCACTACAAGTACATTCTCCAAATGTTCTAATGACACAAAGTTTCAGAGTACCGTAATAGTCTGAAATCCTAGAATATCCTGAGTTGGAAGGGACCCACTAGAAGTCCAACTCCTGACCCTGCACAGAACAGCCCCAAGAGTCACATGATGTGCCTGAGAGCACTACCTATTCTATTACATCAAGGAATCTGAGGACTAGTAAGTCAAAGTCAGAGGATCACTGTGTTACAAAAGCACTTTCTAAAAATCAGAAAAACCCTTCCCACTTCAAATGTTAATGGACAACCTCAGTTTTTAAAGGACATATTAGAGAAGATACTCAGGCCATATATGATTACAAGAATTTGTTCTAACTACCCGACTTTACTAGCAAAATAGAGGAAAGGGAGCAATTAAAGGAACAGTTAACTTCAAACCTCACATTTGCAAATTTTCCCCAAACTGCATCACTTATTTCTGTTTGGCCATGCTCCATGCTAGGAAACCGTACTTGCCTCTAGGAATGATAAAAACTACTTCAAAGTACAGAATAGCCCAGACTATTTCTAACATTCTGTAGTAACAAGCAAACCCTTTAGTGCAAGAAAGGTGAGTTACAAAATCAGCTATAAAGTCACAATCAGCATGTTCATTGTGATCCTGAAAAAGTACCCACTGCACCAACTCCTCTGTGCAGTCTGTATTAATAATTTGGTTGAGATTCAGAACATTAGCTTTTTCTTGCAAGACTAACCAAAAGAAACATTTTTTCAGAACTGACTTGAAAGCATTTCACTGGATCTTACAGCCAGATTTATTTGAGCTCTGTTCACTGAGACACAGACAAAATTTGCTACTCCAAAGGGATCAGCATACACTGAATTAACAGTATGTTTCATCCAGTTAAGGCTCAAATTACACTGTTTTACATAATCAACACTTGCAATGCCTCACCACATCCCTGCAAGTAACAGAAACTGGTAATTTGTAGACAAAGATTATCTGGAAACATTTAAATTAAGGGAAGATTATATTAAAAGAAAAAAAAATAGCAACACAAACCATAGAACATAAATATGCAAAAATAGGTGGCAAAAGGCTTTCTGTTCAAAGAACTTTGGGGAAAGTTACTGAACTTAACTTCAGTACTAGGACACTAATATTGGTCAGAACTTTACACAACAGTGGAATGTCCTCCACAGCAGAAATACTCCTGATAAGGTGACGTTTTATGCACTCTGCAATACTGACTAACACTTGAATGAAGTTTACACTGGGGAGCAGCCTCACAGTTGGTCATTTTCAAATCATTTCAAAGTCAACTATGTACAAGAAGGGCGTGTAGAGGTTGGCATATCTCCCAGCATGCAAAACCATTTTAAACTCGATTCGGTAGCCCGGACTTGAAGTTTACTTAAGACATGCTGGATCATGTCACTCACTACCAATTAAGGAAGGAGGTTTTAGATGTTTACACTTAGCAAGACTTTACATGGGGTAGGGTAGAACTGCCTTGATTTAACACATTTAGTAAATCTGTTCAGATTAACACCTTATGTTCATTTTTAAAAATCAGATCTGTGCAGTCACCCTTTTTTGGGCACTCAAGTTATTTAAAGAATGTCAGTTTGATAAACAGATTGTTTACAAAGGGAGGAGAGAGTATTTCATCACTGTATCTGATCTGATTTTTTTTAAGTAGTTCAGGTTTTATTTATGCAGGCTGTAGATTGAAAGCCCTTTTTACTATGTCATTTCTCAAAGCAGCCACAAGACAGCTTTAAAATTTCATACCTCTGACATGAAATCAGAGTACAGCACAGCACCTTTCAAGAAACCTTCAACCTTCATACAGATTCAAGGTGGTCAATTCTTCATTTCACTACAGTTTCGCCTCTGAAAAACTTAAGCATACACATAGCCAATTCACCCTAACAACTGACGGCTTTTTTTTTTAATTTTTAAATGAGGAACTGTGCCTACCAACGAAAGTGACCAATGGCAGGTGGCAATAGTGACAAATAGGACGCATTTTTTATCAGATGGTGTCCGCTTTGGGCAGACTTATGATCAGACTTCTAGGTATGGCAGACACAGAGCGTGTCAACAGCGCTCCCATCTGCTCCCGGGGTCCCTTCCCGTCCCCGCTGGAAATCTTATCTGCCAGACGCGCACGAAAGGCAAGCGCCCGGCTTGGAAAAGGGTCTCTCCTCCGCAAACCCTTGCGCGAATCACCCACGCTCTGTCCTCTCCCGGCAGGATCTGACAGAGCCGAGGCACCGGCCGGAGCAAGGCGGGGCGGGGCGGGGAGGGTCTCCCCGCTGCAGGGAGAGAGGGTCGCTGCAAGCCCGCAAATCCTCCCGCGAGCGGGGACGAGGGCGGCTGACAGGGCTCAGCCAGGAGCAACCATCCCACACGGAGAGCGCGGCGCAAGGAGCGGCTCCCTTCCCTTCGGACCCTAACTCGCCCCCTTCCCTGCCCTGTGTCGCCGCGGTCCCCGACACCGACGACTCGCCGCCTCCCCGGCTGCGCCCTCTATACAGCTGACAACCCGAGGTCCGTGCCGTGCCGTGCCGTGCCCTCACNGCGCGGGGGTGCAGGGCGGCCCGGCGGCGCTCCGGAAGGGCGGCCCCGCTGTGCCGGCTCTGGAATCACGGCTGGCTTCCTGAGCTGTGCCCCCGCGTTCTGCCTCTGACCCTGCCTGCGGCCCTGCCGCTCAGGCCTTCCTTGTGGTGCGTGCCCGGAGTCCATGCAGACATGGCTGCCCGGGCACGGAATTCGTTTGGGAGAGACCTCCGACATCATCGAGTCCAGCCTGCGAACAAGCACCACTCTGTCGACCAGGCAATGGCACTGAGTGACACATCCAGACTTTCCTTAAACACCTCCAGGGACGGGGACTCCACCGGCTCTACCACCTCCCTGGGCAGCACATCCCAATATCCAGTCATCCGTTCTGTGAAAAAACTACTCCCGTTGTCCAACCTAGGCCTCCGTTGGCACATCTTACATTCTATGTCCTCTNACCTCGGTGAACGGGTCCATGGCTGTGCCGCCGCTGCTCGCGCAGGGTCCGCTGGCCAGGGCCGCCCGCGAGCGGCGGAACCTCCACCCCAACCGCTACCGGGATTTGAATTTCAGCGCCCGCCGCGCGCGGGCACCACNAGGCCTTCCTTGTGGTGCGTGCCCGGAGTCCATGCAGACATGGCTGCCCGGGCACGGAATTCGTTTGGGAGAGACCTCCGACATCATCGAGTCCAGCCTGCGAACAAGCACCACTCTGTCGACCAGGCAATGGCACTGAGTGACACATCCAGACTTTCCTTAAACACCTCCAGGGACGGGGACTCCACCGGCTCTACCACCTCCCTGGGCAGCACATCCCAATATCCAGTCATCCGTTCTGTGAAAAAACTACTCCCGTTGTCCAACCTAGGCCTCCGTTGGCACATCTTACATTCTATGTCCTCTTGTCCTCTTCTTCCTTATTGGCAGTCTCTCTTCTAAAGAAAAGGCTTTTACCTGCTTTATAGACAAGGAGAACAGTAGTGTCCAGTTGACCACACATCTTGCTGCAGCTGGTCAGTAGGAGTGTACCCTGAGCCTGGAAGATTTTTCACCTGGCATTGACATGGAGATGTCAGTGGAAAACGTGATTGTTATGTGATACAGTAAATGGGTAGGATACTTAGCCAGTGCAGCTGCGAAACTTGCGGCTCCTTCTCGTGGTTCTTGAGTTTCTCCTCGTTCTACACCCTGTGGGTCCCATGGATGTGGAATTAGCAGTGGATGTGGAATTAGCAGAGACCCACTGGTTGCTGAGGTTCACACCTGGCTATCCTTGCACCATCCCAAATTCCGTTCCCATACGTGCTTTGAGCATAATCACAAATACAGCTTGTTTTTTTTTCCTATCTGCAGTTCCCCTTGGGGGGCTGCTATAGGCTTGACTGCCCAAATGAATAAACCTTGTCACAATTTCCAGTCTATCCATACATATTGATACCCCTTTATACCTTTTTGCTTGTATGCAAATAGTGTTCATTACCTTGCATGAACGACCTTCTTCACTAGTGCTGTGCTTCTTGCTTCTTTGATTATTTATAGGCAGCAGTCTTTTCTTCCAGCCTTTGCTTTGCCTTGCTAAACAAACCAACACTCTTCTAATTGTTCCTCATTAAAAAATCTTCCCAGTGTCTTATGTACAAAAAGCATGACATCAGTGTGCAGCAGAATTTAAAACTACAATATCAAATAATACTTTTCTGAAGAAATCTTCAAGATTAGACACTCTGGCAGGCGAACATCTCTGCACTGTTCTCAGATAAACATCTATTGGAGCAGTCCAGGTCCAGCGTCAGAACTTGCTCATACACCAGGCAGAAAATTGGGACTTACCAGATGGGACTTGTCACTCATTCATAATCTATGAACCAGCCTGTTCAGTGATAAGAGGGAACAGGCTTTATTTCCTTCAGGAAAAAGTAGGTTTAGCTATCACTGGTAACAACAGAAACATTCATTTAATGGAGCAGTAGAGAATCAATGCAGGAAAACAGCAGAGGACAAAAGAGCCAATATAAAGCTCAAAGTCCTTGTCAGAAAACAGAGAGAATTACCATTAAGTCCTTTCTTTCTTGTGCCAGCCCAAAGTAAGAAAAGTCATGCACGATTTGAATTCTTTTAATAATACAGAATTACTGCACTCTAAACATGCTTTCTGCTTTACATGTAGGTCTGAGATTTATACGGTGCAGCTCCATCTGTCTTTGGTGCATTGCCAAATGTGGCTCCATCCATTGCTGGTGTCTTTCAAATGACACAGCTTAGCACCTGACAGAATGGAGGTGCTGTTTGTGTACATAATGGCACTGTTAGTGTACATAATGATGTGTACATAATACTGACATGTGCTAATTATTATTAAGAAAGAGAAAGATAGTGATGCTTATTCTGTGCAATATATTTCTTTACGGTTTACTCTGAAAAATGAAATGGAGATTCCTAGGAGCGTGTAACTGCTTAAATCAATGCAGTAAATATGTGACAAATCTCCTTCCCTTTTGCTCTCTGCAGAGCCAATAATTTCTTCATAATTTCAGTCCAGAGACGTTGAGGTCCTGCTAGAAATAAATTGAATACCTAGTTTCTCATCTTGTCAAGGAGTTATGTCTGTCTTCCAGGAAACCAGTGGACAGTAAGTATATCTTATCCTTTTATCATTCTAAGGAGCCAAAGAAAGTCAATAATTTTCAAGAACTGTGCTATAAAAATGAGGTCTGTTGTCTGCATAGTGATGGGGGTACAGCCCTTAGCAATGGAATTTTCAGTTGGAGTTATATTTTTCTCAGTAAGTTAGTAAAACTATTTCTACAGCAACTTACAGGGGAAAAAAATCAACTGATCTTTCCCAATGTGAAGGCACAAAGAAAAAGAGAGGGAAAGAAAGGAATGCCATGTGAAACCAGCAGAACAATGAGCCAGCTCTGCCTGTTAAACAGCTTTATGTTTTATGCCAGACTTTTGCATTCAAAAATTATGAATCACACCCTTCACTGTCTCCTCCCCTCACATGATATGGTTTAAGATGTCTTCTTGCCAGGCATAAGCTAATGAAGAGTAATTATTTCTGTAACAATAAATAACACAATACAAAGCACTTGGGGAACAGATTTTGCTGGCTTGCAGTTTCCATGGGAGTTGAGAACTTGTGCACTGGAGCCAGTCATTTTTCTTTTAATGTGGCAAGAAGAACATTTTTACTTTCCCAAGTTTCCCTTCAAAATGTTTTAAAGCATATTGACTGTTTTAAGGGGTGTATTTCCACTTCAGAAGGTTGTTGATGTTTGCACTAGCACTTTAATAAGAGTAGAGCACTTTTTAACTAATAAGCAGAACACTAGCCAAAGTGTTTTTACCTCTGACTTCCTTACAATACCAATACAATCAGAAGTGTAAAATATTGACATTGCAAATGCTGGTCCCAGTGTAGTCCACTGCGTAGCTCCATTCCACAATCCTCAGAGAGTGTTTCCTAAAACTTTCTTCTGCTGAGAAACTGAGCTCACTATTCTTGTTCCAAAGGAAAAATGAGCAAGATGCTGCCTTTGATGCACAGAAAAATCCTGTCAATTAGAGAAAATTACTACTTTCCATCTTGTAATTTCCTTTTATTCACTGTTTAGTAACTCAAAATGAAAGTTGATGCTCACCTATCTTGCCCTTGCAAGCAGATTCAGTCTGTAGCCTGGTAATACAGTGCATTAGAATACAGTAGTATTCCTTGTTGTGTAGATTTCCTTTCAAAAGATGTTTTTTTACCAGAAAAAATCCACTCTTCCACTAAGCAGTTAGAGAGCTGTCATGATTCTGCTAGTAATTTCACACCTAGTAGTGGGATTGCATGGGAATCCACAGAGAGGAGAAGCAAATGTATGTCCTTGCGCACTGTGGTGTGCATCATAATTTCTGGACTATAGTCCCATTAGAATTAATTCTTCCCCGTAACTTCAGACAAAGAGAAAAGAACCTTGGGGAAGAGACAAGGAGACATACCTTGAGGACATATCTTTCCCCTAGCCCACCTTCCTTTTTGCCTCCAGTGAATCCTGGGAGATGTGTAGTACAGGTCTGACTCTCTGTGTCTTGGTTATGTCTAAGTTGAAGTCAGGCTGTAAGAAATTCCCCTCTTCACAGGCCCCCCAGCAGGACCCCTCTAATAAGGGAATCCTGCACTACAGAAGAGCGGTAAGAATATAGTATCTATCCTTGCATTAATTCTGAAATGAAGAGCAAATTTGGCCCTTAAATCCTGTTGAATATCCCAGCATGCCAGAGATCAGGCCTGGGAAAAGGCAATTTCACCTCCAAACAATGAATAGAAGGGGTGATCCATAGTCTGGCAAAGCACTGCAGTTTGGATTAATCTGTATTTTCTATTGCAAATGTTACATAATCAAAAACATTTTGATGGACAGAATTCAGGATATGTTCTCTAAGCCAAGCCAAAGGTGATTATACTGCTTTTGTCAGCTCTTGTGATAATCACAGAGGTAACTTAGGCTGACATTATCCAGTAAAGGAATATATTTATGTCAGGAACAAGACAGGTTTCATGAGTGAGTAACCCAGTGTGTGACATGGATTTAAATTAGCAATGCTCAGGGCACGAGTCTCTCTCCTAATAGTCCAAATATAAGAAATTCATAACCAGCTCACCCAGATTAAAACAGTGCAGGACCCCATAGCCATTACAGTGTAACTTTTACCTTGACCAAAAGGATTTATTTGTTACTCTGCCTTGACAAGGGTAGTTGGGGGAAAAAACCTTTAATGTGGATGTTTGCTGAGGGAAAATATTGCAGAAGCTCTCATATGAGGAGCAACTGAAGGAAAAATCACACAAAAACCAAAGCTGGAGGGAAAAGCAAAAACATTAGAGGTTAATGGTTGGACTCGGTGGTCCTAGAGGTCCTTTCCCACCTTAATGATTCTGTGATTATGGGGAGAAAGAAGTTAAACAAGATGAGTGAAAAATGGCAAATAACAACGGAGGATAGGAAAAAAACAGAGGAAAAGAATGAAGATATTAAAATTGAAAAGTAGTGAAACAAGGAATGAGACAAAACTCCCTATTTCATTAATAACAAAAGACAGTTGTCAAGTGGACTCAGTTTCAGAAAAAGATCTCTGGGTGGTTGAACTCTGCTTTTTTACAAGGCTGTGGGAGTTAAGAAATATTTGTGTGTCATGCACTCTCAAAAGATTTATTGTCTTCAGTCAGTATAATATTGCATTTGTATCATTAAATCACAGCAGTTTCTCAGGGCTGTTCATTTAGGTCCCTAACTGATTTACATGAGACAAGGAGAAATAGACTTCCTTCTTTTGTGTCTAAAGGTAAAATACCCCCTTTATTTATTTATCCATAGTACAGATATACTTTTCTTTATCCAGTGGTACATTTTCTGACATAAAATTCTGAAATGAAACAAAAGACATGAGAGTACCACATGTAACATTAAGTACCACAATGTTAATTTAGACCAGGATGTTACTCTCATTACCTGAGACTTGCTTGCAGCTGCAACATAGTGCAAATGGAGTAATCACATAATCACATCAGCAATTTTACCAGCCAGATTGTATCACATTTTATATTCTTGAAATAATTTTCTGAACAACAGAAAAATTAGGAGAGTCCTGTTAAGAAAACCTTTTTCAGTGAAAAAAAAAAGTTCTATCAGCTGTAGCTTTTTTTTAAAGACCCAGTAAGCTGTAAGTTTAACAGGTGATAATTTTCTGACCTTTGACATCTTATTCCCATATTTTAAATAAATAAATGAAACTACAGGACACACATAAAAATAAATTATTTATAAGGAAGGCCAAGAATGTTACCCACAAAATCACCCGAAAGTTTTTAAAACCAAAAAAGGTGCTTCAAATTAAGTGTAGTCTACATGCTTTGCTAAACAGAGAAAGATCTAAGGAAATGAGATGGGTTTTACGTGAGTTGACAGTAGTTTTTTTTCTCTTCCTATGTCAGCTCTTTAGAAAAAACCAACCATAATGAATCATGAAATCCTTTCTGCAAAAGTAGCATGTTTACACTAGAGGGTGCTACTTGGACAGGATTTTAGGCTGCTCAGTGTCTAGCTTTGGAAATCTCTCAACATTTGGAAAAAAATGCATATATGAAATAAGAAACAGATGTTTCTTATGGGACAAATTCTACTGAAATTTACATAAACTTGACTGAAACTATATTTTCCATAGACATAATCATGAGGGACACTGGTCCCTTAGCTTCAGTACAAACTACATATATAATTACACTGAGGATGTGTTAGAGATGAGTAAAAGTCCTTAATATTTCAATCTGATTTTGCTTAACAAACTGCTATGACACAGAAAATAGACTTACTAATGGAATATAAAAATAAGACCATGGCTTTTTTTAATGAGAAGGACAGAAGCATCTGATGGAATAAAACCTAAATTAGCAGTCTGTAGTACGAACACAGTGTCACTGAATGCCTGGGAGTAGTATGACGAAGGGTTGCCCCACCTTACAATAAAGTATGAAAGAAGGTGAAGGGAATGGAAATGGCCAAGAGGTTATTTTAAATAATTCTTCCTTAATTCCTCCCGTGGTGATGAGAATTGTGACAACTCTTAACATGTCTCTGAACATCTCCAGGGCCTTTGGCTGCCTCAAGCCAGAGCCCATATGGAGATGGTGCAGATCTTGGGACATAAAGAGAGCTGATGCTCCCTAACAGCTGTTTGCAAGCGGCTTGGTATGAGCAGCTTGTCTTCTTATATGTCTAATCCAAAAATCTCTTTGGAATTCAGCAGATCTGTAAGAAGGTAAGACAGTGTTTGCCCTGCACTGTCCCCATCTCAGAGGTGCTGCAGCTCCAACTCTAGGACTCTACTAACACCATGATAAAGTGGTAGCCAGAGAATCTCCAAAAACAGTAGAAGGTGGAGGTGAATAAAATCTGCAAATACTTCTGGTTTGGCTTATGCTTTTTCCCAACACTATTAAACACTGTTTCCATTGGCTGAATTTGTCAGTGATACCACTTGGAAGGTGTTATTCCCCATGCAGTAAATAAAATAGCCTCAGCTGTTTTATAGTCCCATTTAACCTCACAAACTATGTGGGAATCTGCAGAGTAAAGCTCAGTAGCAGTGCCAGGCATGTACTTGGAAACTGGAAAAAGAGAGTGGGTTTATACTTTGTGTTCTGCCCCACACTGAGTCAGTGCTTCTCCTTGAAAACAGAGTTTACCAGAAGACCACCTTGTCCAGGCAGGAAATGTCTCGTTTGCTCTACAGAACCTGTCCTAATGAAAATCTGGATGTCCCATGAAATGAAATGCTTTGATGGAGGAGTACATGATCATTCTTTCTACAGCTACCGGGTCATTACCCACTGATGTGTGCTGCAAAGGGTCCCCTGCTCCCAGCACTGGAGCTCCTGCTGCAGGAAAGGGCTGGGCCCAGCATGCAGGTGAGAGCTGTCTCCAAAACTCCATGTACTCACTACTGCACAAGTTGCTTCTTGTAAAAAGCTGTTAATGTGCTGTTTTGTGTTTTTTGGATATCCTCTTCTCATTGTATACTTCTGTTGAATAGATTGGACTAGCAGAAAATAGGGAATCAAATAAACAAAGTGGAAGAGGAAAAATAAGGAAATGAATGGCAATAGAGAGAGAGGAACATTGTGCTTTTTTCAGGTTGGTTAAGAAAAGAGCGAACTGCTTACCTGATCAGCCAAAAAGGACGATGCACTACTAGGAAAACTTTGCTTTTCAACTGAAATTATCCCAGCACCACAAAAGAGTTGACCAACTTCAAAAGGCACAAAGTACAAATGTTTGATAGATTGTCATTTCTGGTGGGCTGCGGTGTAACCCCAGCCAGCAACCAAGCCCATGCAGCTGGTTGTTCACTTCGCAACCAGCAGGATCAGGGAGAGAATGGGCAGTATAAAAGCTAGAAAAACTTGTGGGTTGAGATAAAGGCAGCTTAATAGAAAAAGCAAAAGCTGCACACACAAGCAGAGCAAAATAAGGGATTCATTCAGTGCTTCCCATGGGCTTTCCAAGAGACCAGGGCCCTATCACATCTAAGAGTGACTTGGGAAGACAAACACCATCCCTCCAAACATGCCCCCATTCCTTCTTCTTCCCCCCATTTTATATACTGAGCATGATGTCAGGTGGTCTGGAATGTCCCTTTGGTCAGCTGGGGTCACCTGTCCTGGCTGTGTCTCCTCCCAGCCTCCCACAGACCATGAACTTCCTGGCCAGCGTGGCATTATGGAAAACAGAAAAGGCCTTGGCTCTGGGCAAGCCCTGCTCAGCAATAACAAAACCTCTCTATATTATCAACCCTGTGCTCAGCACAAATCCAAAACACAGCCCCACACCAGCCACTGTGAAGAAAATTAACTCTGCCCCAGGCAAAACCAGCACAGGGGCAGATTGTCTTGTGCTGCATGTGCTGCCTGACCTGGTATTTGTGTGGCCACAGCAAGGTACCTGTGATTCATCTGCTGGTGTTTGCACTTCGGCAGGCAGCTTTTGCTCGGGCTGCCTGCCAGTCCTGCCTGCCACTGCCAAAGGCAACACCCTGCCTTTCTCAGAAGGACCCCTGTAGCGACAGGGCATTGCTGGAGAAGTGGACAGACGGTTAGAGGAGGAAAGGTCAAGAGGGGTGAGTTGGTCTGTCAGTCCATACTGAAGGAGGTGCATGCTTTACTGTGACTATTATACTTTTATAACGCACTTCTCTGCCATAGGAGAGCAGCCTCTTTTTCATTAGTAGCTATAAGTGCATTTGTGAGTGTACAATAGACATCTCAGATTTCTTTCCTCATATGATAGCAGACAACAGTCAGCTGCACTTTTAGGTTCACATTGCAAGGATCTTACATTGATTTCACCTCCCTGCACTTTACTGCAAGGTTTGCTTATGGTTTTTTTGCCCTTGTTGGGTCGAGTGTATGGTTTTGAGCCTCTGTAGCATAAAGCGTGAACACATTCAGTAGATAAATCAATCTGAACACTGGAGCTGTATCAAGTTGTGCATCTTAAAATAGCAGTCCCATTGAATAAGTCTATGAGTAAGCAGCTCCCACAAGCATGTGCTGCATTTGCTGTGTACTAGGAGTATAGGACCCAGCTGGAATCAGAAGGCAATGTCAGACATTTCTGAAGGAGTTTCCAGAAAGAATACGATTGGAAGGACAGAGTCAGTTGGAGTCACTTGGTCAGTGAAATTGTTTGGTCAGGAGATACTCAGCCAGCTAAGAGTGATAAAGCAAGGAGGGAAGGCTGACCTTGCCACTCTGAAGGGCCTGAAGCTGTGCCAAATTATGCAGTTAGTTAGGGACTCTCATTCTCAGCTTTCATAGTTCATCAGTGATTCTTTGTTGTCACATAGAAAAGTGGTAGAAAGATGGTGTGAATATGAGGGAGGAACCAAATAAAACTGATGTTAAAATTTGTGTGTGTATATATATATATATAAAATCCAAATGCACACATACACATATATATTTTTATATGCATCTATATATATGCATTTATATATACATATATGTGTTGGAATTTTGCAATGTTAGCTTCTAAGTGATATAGAGATCAATGAAATGTGTCACTGCTCTTCCAGACTGTACACATTTCAGAGCTTATTGGTGCTAATATTCCTATAAAGATACTCCTCTGTGTGTAAGACATTGCAGTATTTTTGACGGGGTGAACATAAAATTATCTCTGAAGCCATGACCCAGTAAATCTGAAATTATCTCTGGAAGTAATGTTACATTGAAGCTGAAATACAAGATGCATGTCACCTTTAATTCTGGCTCCTAACAATAGATATAGATCCATTTGGACTGTGGAACTGTGTCATTTAAGCTGTATTCCACTGTGTGGCTCATCTAAATATCACAATTTGTCCCTGTGTTCCCTCATCTTCCTACAATGTGATCAGTGCCAGCTGCACTGATAGCCTCCAGGAATTTTTTCATTACAGAGTAGCTTGCCTTTTTCCCTGCTGCCCTTCCAGACAGACTTGCAAGCTAAGAGGTCTTTGAGGTCAGAACTGCTAGAAGTACACTAGATAGATAGATAGATAGATAGATAGATAGATATACTTTTATATATGTGTGTGTGCGTGTGTAGCATTTTCATCATGAGATACTCAGTAATATTTTTCTCAACTGACCTTTCCATGTTATGATTTACTTCAACAAACCTGACAAAGCTTGCTCAGAGACAAAGCAGAAAGCAGGGACAGGTGGTCCTTTAGCATCCCTCCTCTGTGCCTTCTGCTGCTATTGCTTTTGGCATCCTCTTGCTACAGGCAGGAGCTAATATGACCTAAAAACCTTTACACTGTCCTGCAAAGGAAAAAGGCTAGCAGGGAAAGAAAAAAAAGCCCCAAGTGGAGGCAGCAGATTCAGGGGTGACTGAATGCCCAAGCACTCAGAGTAGAAGGACTCATGGATACCAGGGGAAAGCAGGCAGGAGATGAAAGAGATGGAGAGAAGGCATCCACTGGATGGAGCAAGGAGAGGGAGTAGGTGTGTAAAATACACAAAAATAGCTGGATAGTTACTGATTTAATTACTGTGGCTTCCAAATATGTATAAAGTAGCATCTCTAGAAAGAGAATTTAGGGTCTATGAAGCAAAACAATTGGGAAGTTATGGTAAAATGGTACATTGACTTTATATTTTAGCAGTTGTATGTCATTTCTTCATCAGCTGAGCTGATTATTTGCAGTGCTTGAACCAATTCACTGGGGTTTTTTTGGTTTTTTTCCTGTAATTGCCATGTATCACAAGCAAACTAACCCATTAGGGATAGCTTTGTCTCTCTAAATTTAAAAGTGTTTATTCAGTTCCTGCAATTTGAGATTTGGAGACCAGCCTGCCAGTTCCAGATGCTACACTGTTAGCAGAATAGTTTAGAGGGTATTTTAGGTTAAACTTGGACATGTTGACGGAGTCTATATCTTCTCAGTTCTTCAAAGAATTTAAGTTAAAAGGGATATCAAACTTGTCAGCTAAGTAGAAGTGTGTTTCAGCGCTGGCTCCTCATTAGCTAACTGAGAAAAATGACACCTCTGTCTTTTCATTGCTGCTCTTAAAAGTACCTGGTTTTGATTGTGTGTGAGGAAGTAGAAAATAAAATAAAATGAAAATATTTGCTTTAAACTTTTTTTTTTTTTAAATTATTGCCTGTGAAGACTGACATGAAAGCCAGCAGAGCTATCTGAGCAGTGTTCAGTCAGTCATAAGATTGCATACATCCAAGTGTGTCTAAGAAGGATTAATGAAACTCAGTAAAATTTTTCCAGGTAGGACACAGAAGGGGCTCTCTGAAGTACCAACAAGCTGTGATCTTTAGAATTTCCTCCATTGCTACCTGATGATACAGCCAGGTCTTATTGGATGGTGCTGTGGAGTGAATCTCAGTGCACAGTGCACTGTAGAAATGGATTTATTGATGGCAGGGAAGGTGGCAGATATTTAAGATACTCAACTAAAGCAGCACACAACTTCCCTGCTCTCCACTCCCTGGGAGATCACTACACTCACATACTCTATGTTAAGCACTATTGTGCTGGTAAGTCACTTTCAATTAAATTGCTCTCTCCAATAAGTGTTGACCGTTTAGAAAAAGTAAATGCATTATTAACACAGTAAAATGTATTGATGTGTAATCTGACTTCAGTAATGCCTTTAAGTCTGCATGAAGAATACAGAATCTGTGCCTACATTAATGGATTACACAACCGTGATTGCTAAGATAAAATAACTTGTTCCTATTTGGTGTTCAATTTTAAAATGCACAGATTGTATTTCAAGGAGTGAAAGGTTTCACAAACAAAGCAACAGATTTCACAACAAGTAAGGTGACAGGAGGGTGTAATATAAAGTCTGTCTTCTACTTTAAATCTATTTACTACTTATCAATGTATGATAACCATCAGTTACAGCCCTAAACCGTTGCCCTGATGCAATTCCTCCATTCTTTTTTACATAAGACACCCCCGAGCAAGGGACCAATCTCCCAGGGTAGCACATATCCTGCTAAGCACCTTTTGTCCCGTGCAGTCTGTCCTCTGCCTGCCACAGATGCAGCAGATAATTACCAATCACACCAACTATTACCAATTGCAGCGATGATGGTAGCTGATAATTATGAGAGGACTGCAACGCTTCACTCTGCGTGAGTTATGCTTGCTAGACGCCTGCAAAGGGTGACGCTAAAGCCTCGCCGATGCTGCTGACACCTAGGACCAGCCGTGCCGGTGGGATACAGCGGGCAGATGCTCTCGGGTGGCGCCAGCAGGGTGGCACCCCGGGACACCAGCCGCCGCACTACAGATCCCAGGGTGCAGCGCGCCCGCGCCCTGCCCCCGCCAGCGCTCTGGGCGCGCGGAGCCCTCCGGGACTTGTAGTCTGCAGAGGCGGNCGGTCCCCGCCGTGCCCGGGGCAGCCGGCGGGCCGCCAGCTCTTCCCTGCCGAGCGGGGAAGCATGGCCCGAGCGGCGCCGCGGGTGTCCCTGGGGACGAGGGTAGGGGCTCCACACCTGCCTGGCTCCAGGAGCGGGAGCCCCCCCGGCGCATAGAGGGAGCGAGCGTGTTACCTGCGGGCCCTGACCCTGCCCGGGGACGCTGGGGAGTGCGGAGCTGACACCCGCTCCGCTGGAGCGAGCGACAGACCATGCAAGGAAGAATGCTAATAAAACTATTGCTAATTATATCTGGTGTCTTACACGCTTTGCCTCTCTACCCGTTGTTGCGTCTTCAGAGAAGTTAACAAATCCTTATAGTATGCGTGTATAAAAAAACTGTATTATGACTATATAACGATGATACAGACAGATATTTGGTGCCACACAGAAGTGCTATCCTCCGTGCTGTGTACATGTGGAATGCAGGAAAACCTACAATACAGTTGCTGCTTGAAAACAGATGTTCTCCTTGTTTAAATTTGACATCCTTTCATGTGTCATTACTTCAGCTGCTCAAGCCAATGTTACTTCGCCACAGGGAAATCTGTCTACAAGAAATCTGCTGGAGGTGTCTTAGTATGCCCTCATTCAGTACTCTTGCAATCATAACTAAGATCTCTTACAGCTACTCTTTCTCTGCATAATTGATATGCTGTTCCATCTGTGCATGGATATGACTAGAGTGTTACTTCTGATAATGGGAACAGAAATACAGTTCATGGGATCGATGAGAGCATCCCTGGAGATATGCAATAGCCACTGCAGTCTTAAAGGATGAGATTTCGTGAAAGATAGTTATTTGAGTCCGTATCCCTCCTTCAAATATTCCTGACTGCACCTGTGCTGCAGTAGAACAAGTCAGAGATCTGCTTGGATGAGTTTCTTCCTGTGCAAGTCTGCCTATAAATCAGTGTTCTGTGATTATATCCTGAGTTTATTAAATCAGTGGGAGTTGGTTGCTTGATTTCATTAGAGCCAAGTCTTCGCTTTTACTGATTATTACTGTGCCCATGTAATATAATTTGAAGGACCTGGATTTGGAGTCAGTTACATAATACTGTATTTCAATACAGTTGAAGCAAACATGCACGAAACTGGTCACAAGTCAGTCCATACTTTTTTTTTTTAAGGTAGAAAGAGTCCGTCTCAAATACCATTGTCATTTTAAAAAAGAAAATCCAAACTGCCAATCAGTCCTATAAGTGCAGAGCTACTTACAAACAGCAGCAGCTGATGAATCAGAAATACAAGCTGGCTGATAGCTGAAACCTGCCCTTGTTTTTGAAGTCCAGAATTAAAAGCTGAATGACAGGTAACACGTTTACAGGAGGAAAATAAATAGATGGATATTTTTAAGGGAGGCAGGGAGGGAAAGTCTTAGGTTAAATGTGAAAGTTCCCAATATCATTCAGTCTCTAGATGATAACTAAGATTCCTCTGAAAATAGAAAATAACTCAATGTCTGTGTCTTTACAGAAACTCGTTGCCTAATTCTGCTGTCAAATCATTTTCAGTCACTATAGACAGAGCTTCCAGTGCATTCTAGTTCAAGTTGCCTGACAGCTTCTGTTTAAAACTGGAGTGTTTTTAAAATTTAAAGGTGTTTCCAGTGGTGAGGAAATAGAGTATAGGATTCTGATCAGATTCTGTTATGCCACAAATACAAGCCTATAGTGTTTCAGAGACGGTGGAACACTACAGGTTTATATACACCACTTCATGTTGCCTGCTTTTTTTTCAGAATATTCTTTCTATAGCCCTCTGCACACACAAACCATACAATCTAGAGGCAATAAACTACAGGGTGTTGTGAATCTATTCAAATTGTCTGAATATTGGAGATAAATATTTCTTTGTAACGTAATTGTACCTCTGCAGAGTGTGCCAAAGGAGGAATCTTGTCACATCTGTGTAGTTCCTTCTCATCTCTCAGTTTCAGACTTAACTATTGCTTGTAGACAGATCACATACATTATCTGCATTCTTATAAATATGAAAATTCAAGTCAGCCTTGAAATAATTTCTGACTTTGAGCAAAAAGAAACAACCATATTCTAGCACGGTAATCTGAAAAACAAAAGTAGTGGCTCAGACCATTACAGGAGACAGGACAGGAGAAAGTCCTCCATGAACATGTTTGCTAAGCACCTTAGTCACACTTGCAAATGTTTGGAAAGGATTTGTTCATTGTGCGTATATAACTTGAGTGACAGCTGCTCGAAAACTGCAGGAGCTCTCTGCTACTTTAGAGCAAGGCTAACCAGACAGAGAGATTTGTGCCCACAAATATCTGTCATTAACCTCATTCCACCTACGGAACAGGTATTTAGGAAGCTGATTGGATAGTAGCTGCCCAGTAGCCTAGAGGAAGGTGTTTATACAACACTCTCCAAACTCTAGAAAAATGCATTCACTGGGACTTTACCATGAACATTATTGGTGTATTGGCTCAATCCATCAATTTATAGAGGATGGAGACCAATAATATAATCTGGCTCCCGATTATAACTCAAAATCTAACATTTTTTCTAACAAATAATCTCTGTCAAATTTAGGCAGTGTCTGCAATGGTGCAAGGTTCAAGGCTAGTGACTGGGATGCAATTTATACATGGAAAGTGTTTCATTAGTGCAGAATCGTCATGAGATTTGTGGTTCCCATGTATTCTCTGTTAACAGTCTTGGACTCCATCCCTTTTCCAGTACTGCTGTGACACTGGAATAGCTACCTTTATATAAAATGAAGTTGCAGGTAAAACTCCTCTTTTTTTGCAAGATCAAGCCTGTGGTATTTTGAATTGTTCTGTGACACACAGTACACTTGTGTCTGCAGGATGGAGTAAGTCCAGTACTAGCAGCTCCAACTGACATCTATCCAATGATGGGATTTTGGCTAGGGCACAACCTGCTGTCTTGTGAGATTCTTTAGACTCTCAAGGGCAGTTGCCTTTGCCTAGCTGTCTGCCCTGCTAGCCCACGTGTTGGGCTAGCAGAAGCCAAACACCGTGGCTCTAAAGAGGAGTAGAACCCCTCTTGGCCCAAGACAGACCAAGTTGCCATTAACAGGAGGGTTTTCTGTTGTTTCGTACCCTAATTGTGACAAAATGGGGACAGGCAGCCCTTCTGTCCCCTCCTTGCTTATGTCTACATCACCTTGCACTCCAAAAGTGGCAGATTGTTTCATGTAATATTTCACCTGTGTTTCTAGGACCATGTTTTTATTAATGTGTTGTTGCAGAAATGTATAAATAATTGAAGTAAATATGATGGAGAATCTTTTAGGAGGAGCCTATATTAGTTTTATTGTGGTTTTTCAATTTTTTTTTAAATTGCTGAAGGACTTGTGGCTTTGTGACTGTTGAGCGTTTGGAAGCAAGAACAATGAAAACACTCTACGTACATAAATTACACGAGGGAAGTTCTCAAAGGTAACTGGAGCCCTGGGCATGTGTGCTTCAACAGTTTTCTACTGCAAAAACAGAAATAAGTCAAGAAATTCAGATTTGTACTTCTCAGAACACATGTAACACATGTGGATGAGATACAAAAGATAAGACCTATGGGATCTGTAGTGTCGTATCTGTATTCTGGTATGCAGGATAACATTATGCCGTAGCACTGTGGTTTTCAATTTGCCTTTTTCATATCTTTTAGAAATAATCTCCAGTCATCTGTCCAATGGTATCCAGAATTTTAATGCTGGAAATCACTGCTAAGCAATCCAAGCAATTAATCTGGGTTGATAATCCATTCCAACTGGCTACTTTAGAGCAGCATGGTATCCCAGTACTTTTTAAAATACTGAAGCAGGTTTTCAGGAGGCAGGCTGTGCAATAAAATAGTCTTATATTCAGAATACTAGATGGCTTTTTCAATCACCAGGCATTGCTAATAATTGGAAACTCTTGGATGTAGTAAGTCAAGTTTCCTAGAAGACAGGATTTTCTTACTTTGGTTGATGCTGTCTCATTTACAAATGTGAATTTAAAATATGTTACAGCTTAAACAAATGTACTAGAGAAAGAACTTTAAATTTGGTGCTTTGCAACATAATTTTGACATTCTCAAATATTATTTTCTAATTTATTTTGTAATGATAATCAGAAGACTTTTACAAAATTTTAGAACAGCAGTTATATGACTTCTGTGAAAACTGCTTTGTGATCTATTATAATATTTCAGATTTACTGGATTACCTGTTGATTCTAGGTTTCCAGCACAAATAGGCATGGAACAGTATCCTTCAGTTAGAAGAAAATTAAGGACAGCCACACTTAGCAGCTGAAAAAATCACTTTGCTACATGATTGCACTCATAAAGTAGCTACAGATTGGGGACAACTATTTTTGATATCAGCCATGTGCATGTGAAACCTGCCAGTGCACGTTCAGCACTCAACCACCATTTGTGACACTTTCAGGAGAATTCTGACTTATGATGTTCAGCAATTGTCTACATATAAATGCATTTATTACTGGCCAACTATACCTCTTAGCTCTGACAGCTTGCTGTCATGAGTTTTTGGTATTAGATTGACACAAGCATTGGGGGAGGGAATGAGTGCTTTAAGGTAATTTTGAGTTGTTTCCTTGAATTTAGTTTCTGTTTTTTCTATTTATCACTTCATAGATACATATGTGGTATTAATTTAAATTATTCCATTATAGCAGCAATTTAAGGCTTCTGTATTCTTTGTGGCTTTTAAGAGCTGGTTAGTAGATAAGGTGAAATGTTAATGCCTCTAGTGTGATGTTATTTCTTTGTCTATATTATAAGAAGTAGCTGTGTAATTTCCAACTTGAATTTTGTCTACCTAAGCAAAGTCATGTGCTCAGAAATTTAATATGTGTTCAGACATTCTGGAAACCTTAGTTTTCATTTACCCTTCTTAAAAGTAACGATTCACATATTGTAATAGTTGATACAAGTCTGAAGTCAATTTCAAATACTTGCCAAGAAATATGAGAGTGGTCATCCTATTCTGTTGTCCAAAAAATGTGTCTCTCTTATGTATTTAGTTTGATGCTGTTCTCCTTGAGATGGAAAACTGTGGTTTCTCACCATGACAGCTCCTGGGAAAGCAAGATAAGCCATGTAGGCAGGTTGTCATGTATGTGATGAGAATGATCTGACAGAATTTGAACAGCAATGCAAAGGAGCACGTCCTGAGCCAAGCATAGAAAGGGGATTCACAAACTTACCATGGAAGAAAACTGAGTTTCTATAGGATACACATTCTTTAGTGAAAGAGAATAATCTAATGCTTCTATCTCTCTTCTTTCCAGTGGCAGAAACACCCAGGCTGCAGATGGCCCATCGTATGTTCAGGCCAATAGGACCTCTGGTCTTTTTGTTTTTTAAGAAATGGATGTTTGGGAGAACTGAGATACACAGGTCGATATGGAACTGACAGAGGTCCAACAGCATGAAATGCGTTGTCATGGTGCTTATGTTGGGAGCAAAACCCAGTTTTACTGTGAAAATAAAGCTGAAATTAAGCCACTGTCGATTTTTCCCCCCCTTGGAGGCATTTAATGATCTCTTGCTAATCTTCCATTCAGAGTATAATTACTGAATGTAAAGTAATTATGGCTCAGCTATGTATAACTGTGGGATGAAGCTCAAATCCCTTTTGCAGGCTTTAATCATGCTCTGGCCATATCTCCTCTTCTGTGAATTTTTTTATTTTAGGTACAGAAGTAGGAGACATTTCTCTGTAGCACGATTTATTTGTACCTGTGGTCTCGGCTCACCTAGGAGGAACTGGTTGTCGAGAGGAGGGGTGGTTAGTACCAGTGAAGCAAGGTCACTTCTCTCTAGCAAGCCAGCACAAATGTTAAATGCAGTTTTTAATCCTCAGTGACTTTTCCGTGCAGCTCCTCTGCACCAGGGACCAGTTTCCCCCGAAGGCTATGCCAGCGGTCAGAGGAAGAAAGGAAGGTTCACCCATTAAAGAAACTTTGTTTGCTTCTTGCATTCAGTTTAGTTTACAATGTTTCTTCTCAATTGTTTTTTTTTTAAAGTCAGTTGTTATTGTAGAACAACTCTGATTAGATGAAATAACCAGTGTTGTCTTAAGGCTTTTCAGGCATGTAACTAGCTTCTCTCTTCTCTCTCCTCTTTAAATATAGCTTTCTGTCTGTTTTGAGACTGAACACGTGAAACTGAAGTCTTTTAAACGTGTATTACTATCCATACGCTGTTGTAAATTGTTCACTGTGGCTGGCCCTTTCCCATGTTCTCACCCTTTTCTGGGAGTAAATTCTGTGAATCAGATTTTGCAGATGAGATCACACCAGACTGCTTGTATCACAGCACAGATCCCTGTGGGATTTCACTGTAAACACTGCTCACATGCTCCTATACGGTTTCCTACTTTTTAAGTTATTCTTTATGCGTACAGAAAGCCTTCTGTGCATAATAAAGATCAATCAGCTCAAAACTATACATTTGTTAATACATTACATTACAAATACTATACATTTGTTAGCAGTAAATGTTTGTGAAGCCCTGCAGAGTCTTTTTTAAAAAAAACTTAGTTCTTAGCTGCCAGCAGTGAAGTTGTGCACGGAGATGCAACCATAAAATATTTGTTTAGCTGGATCTTACAAGTCCCAGTCTAATTGTTCAAAAGTGGTATACACACTCAGTTCTCCCCTATGCCTAGGAGTCAAGATTAATGTAAAGTGACTGCAGTTAAGACATTTTGTGTTTCCTTTATGTTGCAATTTTGAGTAATCTTACTTAAGATTAGTATCACTGTGTGAAAATCGAGTTTGTCCTCATTTTTTTTTCTTTTTTTTTCCCCCTAAATGCAGAAAAACTTCACTGGCCTAAGACAGAGCTTTCTAGGAAATCACTCCTGAGTCTGGAAGTATATAAGCTGAACATTAATAATGAAAACAGCCTCCAGCATCCACCTTGTGGGATCCTTAAGGACATTTTCACGACAGGAACCAGTAGCTACAATGTCCTTCTGCAGAGCAAAGAGGAGAAAAAACACCACCCACAAAAGCAGTCATCCACCCACCACAAGAAACACAGGAAAACCACCAAGTGTTCCTCCTCCTCCTCCTCCTCGCGGGGCAGCGAGCACCGCAAAATCAAAGTGCCGCTGCCCTTGCTGGGCGGGCCGTGGTGCTGCCCCAGCCGGCAGTCGCCCATCCTGGTCCCTGGCCCCGTGGCCACCAGCCTGAGGTTTGCCAGCAGCGCCTCGGCCGCCGGGAGCCCTGCGGGACTGCCACCGCGGCCCAGGAGCAGAACTAAAAAGCATTCTAACCTGACAAAGCCAAAGCAATCCCAGTCCTCAAAAAGTCGTGGGAAGGAAGGCGATGCCTCTGGCCAAAAACTCTGTTTGCTGACTGCAATCAAGCCCTCCAACGTGGAGAAAGAGAAGGTTAAGTTTTTCAACTCGGATTTCACGTACAATCCTCAATTTGAGTATGAAAATCCTGCTCTGCCAAATGTGTTAGCTAAGCACAGCCATGCATCTGACAGATTTCTTAAGCAGGTATAGTTACTTTCCCCCCTCCTTTTCTACTGATTATTTCTTCCTAGATTTACGTGGTATTTGGCTTTGTTTGTAGCAAGTAATTTCTCCTTATTCTCCCCTGCTGTCTGAACAATGCATCAAAGATGAAAATGCACTAGTAGAACTGAAATAAAATCTTTTGTATTAAAAAAATTAAAGGCTCCCTAAAATTTGCAGGATTTCAAAGGATAAAAGCATACTTCCTTCTAAATGGGTTTACATGAAATATAATTTAAAGCAAGAAAGTTTTTTAGGCAATGAAGCAGAGTCCAGTACAGGAAAAATACAGTGCCTAAACAGGCAAAGGAATAAGGCAGCATATAAATCCTGCCAATCCTCTTGGTGATACAGGGGTTGGAAGGGGATAGCAATTATTTGAGGTCATTGTTATTGGATAAGCATATGTTGATGTTCCTTGTTTTAATCAACTTTGAAATGGTATTTGAAT
Organism: Erpornis zantholeuca; assembly: GCA_013400515.1. Classification (NCBI taxonomy): domain Eukaryota; kingdom Metazoa; phylum Chordata; class Aves; order Passeriformes; family Timaliidae; genus Erpornis; species Erpornis zantholeuca. The sequence goes on from VZTN01011710.1 coordinate 34,793, forward strand.
ATACATTAGACTCAATCAAGCCACAGCCAAATTCCATTCCAGAGAGAGGTAAATTTTAAGAAGACAGTTTTGTTTTTTCATAACATGCAGCCACACAGATAACATAGCTACAGACATTCCCATTCTACGTAACTGCCTTGGCTTCCTACCTGAGTTACAGAAAAACCTCAACAGTGACAAAAGCCTTGCTTTCAACTTGGACCTAAGTGACAAAACCCAGTGCTTATCTATACAGTAGCAGAAGCAGTATTCTTCCCACTTTGCTATTTTTAAATGGTTCAGAAGATTTTTTATTTTAAAATGGTAGATCTTATTTAAGTCTGACAAGCTTTTCTAAACAGAGACTCTTGTGTTTTCAAATGATACTTATCTCGGGAAGACATCCTGCCATTCCATGAGTTTCACTTCTTTGTGATATGAATATTTCACTCAAAACTAAAATTCCTGGTGCAAAAGATACATGAATTAACAGGACTAGAGATTCTAAGAACTGATCCCCAAATTGTGAACAGACTGCCTTTTTCTTTTCTTTTTCTAAATCCAAGAATTCACAGAAGTGTTATTACCCATTACATAATTGTATTGATACTCTCAATTTTCATGTTGGAAATATCTGTGTATTTTAGCAACTCAGTTTCTTGATTTTCATTAAAAATTTATTTTATTTATGAGAAAAGAGAACAGCTGTTCTATTCTTAAAATCTTCTTCCGTACTTCTAAACAACGAACTAAATTGTAGTGACACCAAATAAAACTGCTCGGTGACTAGAGTTTTTTAATAGGTTTTCCTTTGTTTTTTTTAGCAATATTAGCAACATAGATGACAGCAAATCAACAACTACTGATTTAACAAACCAAATTTAATACAAATTATCCCTTTCAGTGTGGGCTAGCAGAGCCTTAAAAGTCCTTTTATGCGTGATGATTTTCTGGAACATGGCTATCTTTGGTTTACACTTCTTTTAACAAAAACCCCTAAGCCTAAATACTGAATATTTTAATAATGAATGATTCCTCAATATTATTCTGATTTTTAATTCCCTTTTTCCCTATCCATAAAAAGTGTTGGAAAATAAAGGCTTTGTAACAACTTTATAAAAGGCAGTAAAGGATTTAATATTCAATGAAGTATGGTATTTCTGACAAATAACAAGGAAGATGTAAGTTGTTTCACAAGACTTAGTTTGAGCCACTAGAAAAGCATGTATTCAAAGTTCAGCTCCTAAAAATACCAAACAAAAATACCTTGGACTTAAAAATGCCCAAACCAGCAGCTTTAACACAGCTCGAAGTCCAGCAGGTGTCACTCTCTCTCTTTTATCTACAACTAGCTTTAGAAATGTTAATCTCCATGCAAATTTGAGTTTAATTTCATGCAAATTTACTATCCAGAAAAAGCAGCATTAATCAAAATTTTAATCAGCAAGTATTGTAGGAGCACTTGCTTTTTCTTCATTTCTATTTTTTTTTCCCACACAGATTTTACTTGTCAGAAGAAACACGTAGGTATCTTACAGGAAGTTAAGTTCAGAAAGGATGACTTCAGTTGCAAAAAAAGTACTTGCAGTATCAAGAGCTGGGTCTGCAGTAAAGAAACCACAACTGTGTGTGGTCATCCTTTTTGCTACAAGAAGGATCAAGTTTTGCTGGGTTTTTTAAAACATTTTTTTACTTCTGTTTATTGCTCCACTTATTTTAGAAAGCCTTGGTATCTGTGAACAGAATTATTCCTAATTTTTTTCTACAAAAGGTGCTTGTGGGAACTGACTTGCTCTTTCATGAGTAAAAAGCTGTAAACCCAGCTCTTACTGACTGAACTCACCATTTTTACAGGGGGCTTTTAGGACACTTAAGTGAAATGAGCTCAAAATCTGACATTGCAGAATTTTAGAGAATTTTTCTGTCATGTCAAAAATATTTTTACTCACAGCTGTGCATAGCTTGCTAGGACATTAAAACAGATTGTGTTTACTTATTACCCTTTTTGCATTTGTGCATGTCTATGAAATTGGTTAATATAGCATTAGTGAAATTTGTCTGGAAGACAAATCACACTCTGCCCCATTTATTTATTTTTTTAAAGGCAAAGAGCGCTGAGGATTTGCAAACCATTAACCCAGCAATGCTGCAGTGGGGAATACACAGGCTTGTGAGCACCCACCATACCCCATGTCTCTACTTAAATCAAAGCTTTTAAACCATGGACACAGCCCAACACTTTTATTGATTGACTTTTCACAGACATAGAGAAAACATTTTTGAGTTATTCATTCATTTGAAAAATGTTAATTTTAGTGTCTTTCTTCTCGTACTTTGTTCTGTTTGTTTCTCTCTTTCTACTTTATGATATTTTCTTTATAATAAGGTTTTTCATGAGGCACACAATATGTGCCTTTAGGGAAGTAAACTTGAGAATAGAAAATAGCAAGCAGACTTGCACTCTTCACATTGATTAACATATCTGATTTTACAGAAGTTAAGTCTCTTATCACTGTGTTTCAAGGTCACTGCAGCAACTGTGTGCTCTGAAAGTTTTCTGGCTCAAACTGCTTATTCTTCATTGTGAAGTTTCTTAGAACTCAAAGCATTTGTTGTTTTTGCTCAGATGCTGGAGGTGGCAATACTCATTTAGACATAATTGTTCTAATTTGCAGAGGAGATGAACTTAACAGTTGCACTTGGCTGAACCAAAATCAGCAAGTTGCAATTTTATGTAACCTGTTTCTTTGAACTGTACAAGGCAGAAAGAATTCTATTTCTATAAATGTTAAAAAGCCAACAAAAAATCCCCAACCATTTTGTTGAATGAGTGATCTCCCCCATGAAAGAGTTATACATCCTCTTCCCTTGTACTCATAAGAGTATAGCAGTTTTGACTTAATAAATAAACCAGTTACGCCACATTGCAAGTGCTTGTGTGACACCTTTTAAGGCATAATACAAGTAGCCTACAATTAGCAAATTTTTCAGATGTTGGGAAGGAATTTAGGTGGAGCTGGAAGGCTAAATAACATGGCATTCAACACTGAGTAATCCCTTGCTATGTCCAAGTGATGTCACAGCTTAGGCATGTGGAAGATTCAAGAACATGATGCTGTCTGTAAAAAGCACTTAATTGTAAACTACTTCATTCTCCACTAGTAACAAATTCCCTTCTTAACTAAGATTTATAGATAAGGTGTGCTAATACATAACACAAAGTATATCAGGCCATCCAAGTGGCATAAGTTGTCAGAGTTTGACATAAACTTCTCTCTTCACCTCAAAGAGACTATAGATCACTTCTCGATACCACAGTAGGAAGATAGTTCTGAAATAAACCTGTCTCATACAAAAACCCAGTGAGTATTAACTTTTAATTATTTACAAAGTAATTTAAAAATTTGTTATTAAAAATATTTCTACCAGCTCTAAATTACTTGAAAGTTATCTTTATACCACTAAGAACAAGCATGCAAAACAAAAGCCCCTACAAACACTGAATAAAACTCAAAATACTACAGCCTGAGTGGACTAGCCTCAAAAATCTGCACTTATCTTCCTCCCTTCTTTCCTCTTGACCCAAACAGCCACCATTTTATGGCTGTTAATTAAACTAACAAGCTCAGTCTTGTACTTCTTAGTGTTACCTAATGATGCACCTTGGAAGCTTTTTCTCCCCCAGCAGATAAGTTATGCAGGAAGAAGAGCAATGGTGTGTGTCTACCTTGTCTGTCTTACGAATCTCAGCAGAGACTGCAACCCCTTTGCAGCAGAGCTGCTTCTGAATGTATGAGCTGACTGAAACAGGGCTGACTCCTAGATCACTGAGCCCCTTCTCTGACTTGCTTGCCTCATACTACTCATGAGAAGTCTTATCAGTACATATTTCTACAATAACTCGCAAGTAACTGAGCTGTGTTGCTGACCGTGGGTGACTTGGGATTCAGACACCTCCCTGGGTGTGAATAATTTGTTTTAAAAAGCCAACACCACTGTGACCTAAACTAGTCATTAAACAGGCTTGCCTTGTTCTTGTTAGTGCTTCTGTGTTTCTGCTTTCTTGAGCGTTGGTGGTTTGCTGTGCAAGGGGGCTTGTCTTGGGATTGCTACTTCTTTTGGCACTCTTTGGTAGTGATCAGAGGGATAGGGAGACCTTTCAAGTAAGATTAAAAAGAACAGGAATTATTACTCCTAACCAATAACCTGGCACAGCCACATAGTTCTTCTTTTCTTCTGTTTTTTTTCCTGTTGCTGAAGAGTTTACAGTTTAGCCTTAGGAACTGCAGCAGTACTGGTGTTCTGCTGGCACAGAGGCTGGAAAATAAGCTCACAGTGGGATGCCGCAGTAGGCAGCAGCTGGCATGCTGGTCTGGATTTTCCTCTTTCCCAGCAAGTTCATGCAACACCTGACTGAGTCATCTCACCTTGGAGACAGGTGCAGAACCCCAGATTAAGGGCTTGGTGTTGCAGTCAGTGCCTGGAAACCAAACATTTCCCAAACCTTTTCCCCTCAGGGACCACCTCCAACTGGGGTGGTTGTAGCAAGAGGTCGAAACCAGGAACATCACTGGGGATGGGGCTGCTCTCAGTGCCAGGGCCATCTGTCACTCACCAGAGATTTGTGTGTGAGGGTTCTCCCTGTTGTTTCAGTGCTTCCAGAGCCACACCTGCCCGCTTGAAAAGAATTTTCGGGACTTTTTCCTGTTTCACTTGAAACAGAGTCGAGAGAGAGAGAAGGTGATAGGAGTGAGCACTCTTCTTAGTAATTTCTGAATATCTGTTCATCAATGAGGAGACTTAAGCTTAATAACTTTCTCAGTATGAAGGAGTTCAAACTTGCAACACCTGTCTGCATGTGGCTGGAATGCCAGGATATGGGTTACCTAGCGTGGCACACAAAGAAGCTTCCCCTTGAAGCTGTGAACTCTATCAGATTGATGTAGGAGAGGCCAGTGTGGGTCTGTGCTTCTTCAGGAGGGCCTAAGTCTGAGAGGCTGCTATTTGTATTGTGCAGTCGATTCAAGTGTCTCACAGCATTTTAGGGAAATCTTCAACAGCCCAGGAAGGTGCCTGCAGGCAGGCAGGAAGAGCTAGAACTTGGGTCTGATGACTCCCAAACTCACATTGCCTCCCATGCTCCAGGGAGCTTGCTATTACAGACAGCCCAGCAGGAGGTTTGATGTGTGTTCAGTGCTCATTTTCTGACTGTTTGTTGTGATGAGGTGGCTTTAGAAAACACCTGCACTCCAGCTAAGGTAGGGGACTCCTCTGGGATTTCATTTCAAATGAACTTAGGCATCCTAGAATTCAAGTGGGTACTTAGTGTAGTCTTATAGACTTAATTGAAATTTAATATCAACAAGCTGTGAAGACAAATTCTGTGCTAGAAGATTGATTGAGAGATGACTTCTTCCAGAGTGAACAAATAAAGTTAATTAATTGTTCATGGAAACCCGATCTACCAAACAACTAGTAGCTAGAATAAATATCTTAAGGGTCTGGCACCTGGCAAAGGAAACTGAAGAACTGTTATCATGAATTGTTCAGGCTGCTGGCTGAGGATAATCTTCATGGGAAGGGGTTAGGAATATTTAGGTTGCTTTCTTAACCAAAGATTTTGTATAAGACAAGCAGATGCCTCAGCATGTGCAGCCGCTGAAAAAATTATAAAACAGCCAATGTTTTTAGAAGCTAAAATTCAAGTTAAAAGGGAAAAAAAAAAACATTTGGAAAAATATACAACACAAAAAAATATTGAACATTAGGTTCAGTAGCAATATTTCAGTATTTTTTTGTAGCAGTATTTCTTTGGTGTTCAGGTAAGTGACATTTCCCTCATCAAAAAGCTAGTAGACTTTAAGAATATGTCTAGCTGTCACTTATGAGTTTCAGTAGCAATTACTCAGGGTTGCTTAGTTTCAACTTGAAAAAAAAATAGAGAAGGATTGTTTTGTAGCTGTGAGAGATAAAAAATTAATCCAATTTTTTGTGCAAAAATTAGTCAAACTGACAATGTCAGAATTACATAGCTGGAGACAAGTATGTTACCAGCTTCATGCAGGGATATACGTGTAAAAAGAGATTCAGTCTGCAGGATTTTCACCTTAGTTGTTAGTGGTATTTTCTTAGCAAGAGCATTAATTTTTTAAGGTAGGATGAGGATGTTATCAAGTCTGTGACAAAAAGCTATTCCCTGTAGCTGGACTGTTGCTGGAAAAGAAGTTATTCCATACCACATTTTCTTTCAATGGTGTGAAATGACATGCGGGAAAGCAGATAAACTGGGGATGAGCATTTCACACCCCACCAGTAACATCTGCAACATGAAGATCTGGTGATCTTCAGAGTTCAGATCATGGTTATGGGCATTGTGCTAAGCTTTGCACCTAAAAGGGACATCTTCTATGAGCAGTACATAAGAGAATCGTTGATACCACTCTATTTATCTCATGAAATAGGCCTTCCTTTTGGGGGGGGTTATAAAGAAGTACTGTGGTTTAAATGAAAAGTTTAAATGAAAGTTCTGTAAATAAAGTTCTTGCTCTCTTTCATCCTTTCTGACAAGACACCCATGGTACCAGGGATTTCATTGTTTGGTAAAAGTATTGTTGTTAAAATTACAGTTGCACATCTGCTTAATCATGGTTCAGTGTTCCTAAATTAGAATATGCCAAGAAATGAAGCAAGATGACAGTAGTAGTTGATCATTTTCAAATTTTTTGGAAAAACATAAAAAGAAACATGCTGTCAAACTGCAAATGTCCCAGAGACCTGTTATGCCTGTTTTACAAGGCAGTTGTACAACATTGCCAAAGTTAAAGAGAAAATAGGTATTATTTCACTAGACTGATAATCATCATGCTGGTGTATGTGGGTCTAAGATGAGTTGATCAGAATCTTTTTTTCAGTACTGGCATTAATGTACATCTGAAGATGGTATAAATTCATTGCAGAGTGTGTCAGCATGTATTAAATGAGTACAGCCTGATAGTGACTGCCAGCGAGTTAGGAAAAGAAGGATTTCAAACTAAGGAAAAAAGAGAGATCGAGAGGGAGAGAAAGAATACACATGCCAGTCTGATATGGGGATCTTACTGCACTGATACTTGCTATGCTTTTTCATTTTATAGTCCATTAATATTATGAAGCGGACATTGCAGAAATATGGAAGCTATGAAAAATTTGAACAGGCCACTGGAGGCAGCTTGCTGACCAAAAGTCGCATCTGGAATCACGTCAGGAAGTACATGGTGAAAGAAGGCTGTCTTGGTGAGGTAAGGCATGCACTGCATCAGGGAACAAACACTTATGTAGACCTTAGACATTACACATGGATGGACCCAAGAGACCATCTGGGAGGCCTTTCCTCCATAATTAAAAGGATTTTTCTTACATCATACTTTTCTCATGGCTGAGCCCAGTCTAATGTTTGAACAATTGAAATGACACGAATTCATTGTGAACGCTTCAGTCATCTCTCCGAGCCTGTTTCCTGATTCATATATGCTTGTTCTTAAATTTGCTTCTTTTGGGAGTACCCAAGAACGACACCCTTCCTTCCCTCCTTTTTTCAGCTACTTGGAGACCAGCACATTTCCATTTATTCATCAGTTCTGCCATCCGTTCTCCTGTATCAAATTATTTACACCAAAGGAAAGAGTTAAGAAAAGGCCAAGAATAATAAGCAGCAGCCCAAGAGAGTGATTTATAAGAAGCAACACTAATGAAAGTGACATAAGTGAATAAAAATGTCTGAGAGGTTGGCTTGTTGAATTTGTTTGAGTGCTGTTTTTTCCTGGCTTTAACCATCTAATTTTTTAGAGCCCTGTGACAAAAACTTATTTTCTATATTATTCAGGATTTAAAAAGCCCAGTTTGATGAAGTTACATGACATTGCTTGGAAAAGTCAAATGAAATTGAATGTATAAAAAAAGGATTAATCCATATGAAAACACCAGATGACAGAGTCAAAGACTTGGATGAGACCACTGTCAGTAAGCAAGAAGAGTCTGGAAGCATGAAACAAAAATTAATTTCCCAGAAGCTAGGTTTAATTGATAAACACAATATTATTAGGAGAAACTTCTAAACTCATCACATATTTTTGTGAGACTTTGATTTGACACTTAATAACCAGACTTTACCTGTGTTTCTAAGAGTGGGATTTCTAAACTACAGTTTAGAGCAAGCAGAAAAAAATTTGTATGTTTGATCTTTCCTGTGCTTTTATCTCCCTCTTTATTTTTGGCTTGATTTGACTTCATGGAAGCTGGATCCTGCATCCCATCCAGCAACCTGTGCCCTTCTTAATGAAATGCTTTATTTTTCTGTGAAAATAGAGTTAATACAGGATAGTCTAAAGTATGAAAATACTCTCTCCAGCTGAAGAGGTCTTAATAAAGCTAAGTATGCCCTTTAAATCTAAATGCTTTGGGATTTACCTGTTTTTCCTGCCTCTTAAATACAAGTTTTATGGGACTGACCATTTTCTGTTGAACTTGAAGCTCAATGGTGAGTTTTGAATTCAGGGAAGTGTTGTATTCATGCCTTTGATCCCTGGGTCCTTTCTTTTGGATACTAAAAAAGTGATCTTTCTTTTAAGTACTCTCCCTTGTACTCTACTGAGCAGTACTGTTTCTTTAGGCTTTATATGAAGAGGGAAAAGTGCTTAGTCTTCAACAAAGAGGATTTTACTTTTTCCTCTCAGTCACTTGTTTAAAAAGGCTTTTTGAAGTCAAATAATAAAATATATCAATATGCATTAGTTTCCTTCTCTCACAGTTTTTGTTTTGATTACCCATTTTCCAAGAGAAAACAGGAAAGCAAGTACTATATTGATGTATAGAACAAAACAATACCAGTATTTCAATAATATTTCAAGTCTGTCATGTAACAGGAAAAAAAAGTACACAGTGCTTCCCCCCTCTCATTCAAGTGGCTTTAAAATTGCAACTGAAATGGTTTCAGACAGCTAATTATATAGATGCTTAGTCAATTCATGTGTACTTACCCAGTATTTTTTAGTTTTCAGTAATACTAAGATAATTCAAAACAGTTCCAAAACCAGAATTTTCTCTTATTTATTCTGCGTGCAATTGCTCCCTGCCCTCTGAGTCTAGTCAGTGTTACCATATTAAATTTTTCAGTTTCATGTTGGTCTGTCTTCACCCTCACCCACCCCACTAAAATCTGAGGTTCTGTCCATAGCACTCCTAGGGGAGTAGGATGAACACAGCCAGAAGGCTCCTCAAGCGATTGCTGATCGCAAGACAGAGTTTTGGAGGGTGAGGGACCAAAGAGAAGTGAAATAATGGAGGGCCCAAGGAAAAAGCAGGAATGGGAGTGAGAAGAGAGCTCTGTCAGTTCTACCTGAACTCTCTTCTCTTCAGATTGTGGTCCATCTCACGGAGGACCTGCTGTCCCGAGCCTCCATGACCGTGGTGAACGGCCGCCCCACTCTCACTATCAATGTCTCCACGGCGCGAGAGCACTGGCTGGAGGGGATGCTGAGACACGAAATTGGTACGAGCTTGACATCCCTTCTGCAGGCAAAGGGGAGTACTTGCATGCATTCTTACTTATTTCACAGTGATGGGCCAGGCACTGGGCAGATACAGAAAGAGGGAGCATCCCTATCCAAAGAACCTGTGCTGGAGGTGTGCTAAAGGGAAGGAGAAACCTTTTTATTACGGCACCATGCAGTAAACAGATTCCTAGGGTTCATGTACATTAGCATTTTTGGTCAGATCCAGAGTGAGCTTTTGAAGTAAGCTTACTGAAGTCCCACTTACTGCCTTTCCATGGCAAAGCAGGCAAAGAGTAATCCTTTCAGAGGCTCTGCTCCAGGGCATACCTTCTGTACTGTCACTGCTCAGGGATGTTTTGCTCATGACAGCAATATTTTTTTAACTACTCTGGCGTTAAAAAAATAGGGGGAAACAAAAATAGCGTGACCGTTCAACCTCAGCTCCAGCCATGTCACTTTACAAACCTGCTCCTGTCACGCTGCACTGCTTGCAAATGTAGGCATGCTTTAGGTATGAGGAATTTAACCAGTGATCCCTAAACTGGTGTAAAATTGCTTTGGTTTTGCATTACACAAGGCTGACCCAGCCCTGTGGAAAATTTCTACAAATTTTTCAGTGCATCTGTTTTAATGGAGTTCATAAAAATGGATAAACTTGGCCAGTGCCTGAATATCAACTGAAGAGTAAGCCTTGTAATTGCCTAGAACCACTGTTAACCACATTGTAAGGAACAGAGCATCTTCCAAGGCTGCAGTAGTGCTGTTTAATCACCTTCAGGAGGCAACATTTTTGCCCCTTTACTTTGATTTTCCTTCCTTCTGTTCCCTACTATGCCTATTCTGTGCCAGAGACCATTCAGCTTGTAAGACACTTCTGAAAATTCCTTTCCACAGATTTAGAAAGTCAAGTCCTCCTGATAGTTGCATTCCTTAGGCATTTTCAGGAATTTCAGTGGCAGTCAGCAGGTGAATATTTGCATGGTGTATATATCTCTGACAAAATTCTCTGTCGTAGACAAGCCTAAAGTTGTCACTTTCCCCAGTGCCCAGTCCTGCCAGCTCAGAGTATCTCCTTATACATTTTATAATTTTTTGTTAATCAATTGGATGCTACTGTTCTAAGTGCCACGTTCCTTTTATTTTTTTTTTTTCAGGAACGCATTACTTTCGGGGATTTAACAACAACAGCCAGCCTTGGAGCAACCGGAACGGGCGCAGAAAACACGGCTTAAAACCAATCAACCCTACCGAAGAGGGGCTAGCGAGCATTCACAGCGTCCTGTTCCGCAAAGACCCTTTGCTTTGGAGAGCTGCCCTGCTCTACTACACCGTGTACCAGGCCAGCCAAATGTCCTTCAGTCAGCTCTTCCAGGACGTGGGGAAATTCGTCAAGGACCCCAATACTAGGTGGGATTACTGCGTACGGGCCAAGAGAGGGTGGACTGACACTTCACAACCAGGTGAGTTCCCTGTTTGTCTTCTCTTGACACGCACAGAGCTCCTTAATCATGTCACACAGTAAAACCTTTGCTACAGGGAGAAATGGGACTCCTCCTTTTCTGAAATGCGGTCTCAGGAATTCTGCTATGGAAAACAAGGCTGAAAATGCTCATGAGTGAGACCTTCAAGCTGAATCAGTAAAGGACTTATTTTTGTTTTGGTGGGAGTGGAAAGTAAATGCAAAACTTTGAAAAAATTCATACTCACAGGTTGACCTGCTTCCTACAGATGTAATGTTGCCTGTGGTTATTCACAGGCACTATCTTCTATGTTTGGTTTATTTTTCTGCCTAGTGCGTTTCGCCTTCTAGCTAGTTTTTGGAAAAGTTTTCAAAGATAAGGATATAAATATCTAGTTTTAAAAATAAAATTGTTCTGCTCATAATGGCTTCTGTGAACACACCTTGACCAACACTAACAGAGTGCGATGTATCTGCATTCCTTTCAGGCTGTTTCAATAAGGACCAGGTGTACTTGGATGGCATCCTCCGAATCCTGAGATACAGGGAGTCCATTGATTTCCATCTTCTGACAGCCCTTGGAAAGGTGACTGAACTCATTATTCCCAAGGGTACAGTTTTATTATTTCAGCAAGCCTACCTGTAATGAGCTATGAGTCATTGTGCTTCGTTTTACTTTGATCTAGAATTCTCTGCTCCGTACAGCACCTTCAATTACACTGTGCAAGTTGCAAGTATTTTGAAGTCCTAAAAATTTGTACCAGCTTGTCCTCATTCTTCACTTATCAGGTTAAGATTTGTGGTCATATTTCTCAGACTTTCCTCCCTTTATGGGTTACTACCTGACTTGCAGTACAACAGACTGCCTTGGCCAAACAAGACAGGTACTAGATGAGGTGATGGTCCTAGCAGAAAGCAAAATGAACCCTTTGACATTAATACACCCCCCTTCCACCACAAAGAGTATTTCATCTCAAAGTGCTCTCACTGAAGGCAGGTGTTTTTCAAAAATAAGGGGTTTTTCCCCAAAAGTAATGGTATTTTGACATTCACAGAACATACTTTAGCTCCATTCTGTCATGGCTTGTTTGGTCTCAAAATCATCCTAAGAAGTGCAGAAATTTAGTCACACTTCCTGAACCAAATCCTTGGGTTGCTAAGCTCTCACAGTTCATAAAGCAGGGTTCATACTCACATAAACTGGGAGTCAAATTGACAGTGAGCTTGCATTTAGAGCTGGTATACCAACGTTTCTGCCTACTTAGCAATCAATGGGTGTTAAAGGGAAGGGGCATATTATGATAGAGCATTTTGGTCCACATTTAAGTTTTCCCTTTACTGTCAGAACCATCCTTATGGATAAGCAAGAGCTATTTAGGTAGCTGAACCAAGTCAGGAAGCTTTGAAAATAAAATCACACTGTCAAATAAGTCTGCAACTTTCTCTCTGAAGTTTCCTTCTGCTTTAAGCCTTCTTAAGTCCACACAGCTTCTGCCTGCTAAACTACTGAACACAGGCTGTTCCTTTGCTGTTTTATGCCTGTCTCTCTTCAGGGAATCTGCAGGATTGTTGGGCCACTTGAAAAACATACTAAGTAATTTCTCATAAAATTACAGATTTCACTATGATCCACATTGCATGGCACCCACATTAAGGGTCTACAAGCAATTTGTTTCTAGCAGTATGACAATTTATAAGTGCTTGACTTTACAACTTCTAAAATCAAGGGATCTTAAAATGTATTCTGAATGTTTTTGCTTCAGACATCTGCAGTCAAGCTGGAAATTTGTGTATCAGAACAATGTCTGCTCTCAGCATCACAGATTAGCTGAGGTCTGCAGAGACCTCTCAACATCATCCAGTCCAACTTCTATGCTTAAGCAGTGTCAGCTAGAGCAGTTTGCCCTGGACCATGTCCAGTTGGGCTTTGAATATCTCCACTGATGGTGACTCCACAATCCCTCTGTGTGGCCTGTGCCAGTGTTTTTCCACTGTCCTACAAAAGCGTTTTGTGTTCAGATGGAATTTTGCACATTTTAACTGGAACCCATTGCCTCTTGCCCTGTCAGTGTGTGCTAAAGAGCCCTATTCCCATGCCATCAGTTGTTTAAACGCACTGATGAGATTCCCGTGAGCTTTCTTTTCTCCAGGCTAAACAGTTCCAGCTGTCTCAGCCTTTCCTCACAGGAGAGATGCTCCAGTGCCTTAATCATCTTAGTGACCCTCCACTGGGCCTGTTCCAGTATCTCCATATAGTCTCATGAAAGAGAGAAGTATAAAACTTGCACTGGGATCTAGCCTGGTGGTTTATCACCACTTTAAATGGGGGATTTATTTGGTTTTTTAGGGTGAAATAGGAGGATCAGGTTGTTCCAAAGGAAGTATTAAGCTTCGCTGGCACATCCTCCAGGTCATGCCTTCCTGTTGCTTCTGACATTACTTAAAGCATAGAAGAGTGTGATGTGGATACATGTAAGCTGTTCAACATACCTAGAAGTGACTAAGGAAAACACTTGAAACCTGAGAAAAGATGCTTCTTAAAAGGAGCAGTTTTAATACCTCACAGGAAAGAATCAAATACGGGAAGCACTGTGAAACATTCATGTGCTGACTGCATGCAAGTAATACTGAAGAGAAACAGAATGCAGATATTTGGGTGCACTTCAGTATAGCATAACTATCAGAGTTTTAAAAGGTAAAAGCAGCAAAATATCACCTACTATTGGCTTTCCCAAGAAACATATGAGTACATTACAAAGAGCATAAGTAAGCCTGTTTTAGCCTCAGCCATTTTTATCTAGTGCAATGACTAATTACACGTGGTAAGGAAGACAACCCATGTCCACAACAGGATGAGATTATGTTTTTGATCTCCTCAGGATGTCAACTTTGGTCATTGTCTACCAATTGCAAGGCCTGGGGAAATGCATCCCATTCAAACCATATCTCAGATTATAGATGCATGTTTCTTGTTTGCAGCAGTAACGGAAACCTCTGACTGTAAATATGAAGGGGGAAGTATCCTTTTTCTTTCTTTGGGGAGGAAAAGAGGTAGAATTTAATTGCATGTGGTCTTGTGTCTCCAGACTGAAAGGAAATGGTATGGTTTTGTATAGCTCCTCTGTATCCACTTCTAAGTAAGTTAATTAGGTGTAATGCCACACGATTTCAAAATGCAGTATCTTAGTGACTTGAATAAGCCTGGACATTGCTGTATGTTTATTTCTTGTACATCTTGTCCTTGCCACTAGAAAAGCACACTTGTGTCCTCAGATGCAAATAGATTCTCTTTGTGGACTTTGTTCCAACTATCATCACTGAGATATGCACCTGTCTCTATGGATCAGGTTTAGCAGTCTGGATTACACTGTCCTGTCTTTCCAGAAAGCCCTTCCATGCCCCTTGCACATTGGAGAATCCTTCATGTCCACTTTAATCACTGCTGAATAGAAACCATCACGTGCCAAGTGGGCAGGCTGCTTCCTGTGCAGGGCTGTGCAGGGCTGAGCTCCTTAGAAGAAACAAGGGGCAAAAAGATTGGAAGGAGCAGGCTCCACTCAAGCCACCTGGCACAAACCTCCTGTGAAGAAACAGGATGTGCCAGTTAGTAAGCACAGCGAGGCTGGTGGGCTTTGCCAGGGCACATGCTGCTGTCTGCAGGGTTCCCAGAACACACAGCTTGGAGACAAAGTGACAACCACACAAATTTCACCACACTGGACAGCTGCCCAAGGAGTCCTGTTCTGTGCTTCCACGGCAGCTTGTGCCCAGCCAAAGCATTCATGCTTTCTGGACTGTCAGCACCTTGAGCTACTGCAATTATAAGTCCTAGCTTTTAGAATCATAAAACTGTGAAGATAAAAATATCCATTTTCCTTAGGAAAAAAAGCTTATCAGGTCCTGTAATAGCTGGAAAATGAGAGTTCAGCACCCATACCCAGAAGGCTCTGATCCCATGAGGCAAACCCATTCTCCACCCTGCTACTGAATGGGGAAAACAAAAAAACTAAAATTGGGATGCTTAGGTGTTGTTCATGCTGTAGTTAGTTACTAGAGATGCATTTTAATTCAGCTTTGCATAAGCACATTTACTAGTGAAAATGAAACAGCAGAGTTCAGGTCAGCTGGTGCTTCCTGTGTCATGCCTATCCTGCACTCCCTTTCTAGTTCCTTAGTTTTTTGCATTCTCGTGTAAATCTTTCCACCTTGTTGAGAAGACATTCCTGGACTTACATGTGTTCCATCCTTTCTCTCTCTTTTCCTGTAGCTGCTGTAGATCATTCTCATTCACAGTCCTAGCATGTTTAGTGATGGAATCAAAAAGCAGAATCAGGAATTATGAAGGCATTTGCTAAAATTAAACTTTTTTTTACATCTTTCACTGAAGCAGACAGTTGCTCATGTTTTCAAAGAGTTCTCCAAGATTTTAAATTCCCCTGCTCTGAAATATTTTCTCATTTACAGGAGAGAATTTATAGCAGCAGCAGAGAAGCAACAGGACAGTAGTGCTAAACTGACCCATGTCCTTCCTTGCAGATCTCTTATGAGGATGTGGATCGCCTGAAAGGATTAGCTGTCATTGAGAACATGAGGGTGCCACACTTTTTGCAAGACCATGCCCGGTACATGGAACACTTGAAAAAGATCATGGAAGTCAATGAGCTGACTGATGAGGAGCTCCAGGATCTCATAAATTAACAGTATTAGACCACCACGCACTTACTGTGCAAGGATGTAGAACTGGACTTCCCAGAGCTTGCAAAAAAGGATTTATGAGGGATGGGAGGGAAAAGTGGCCAGAATATGTGGAATTCAGAAAAAGCCCCTGTATGTCCTTTTGCATTGTGATTGTATAGTGGTTAATTTTAAAAGGGATTGTGCATGTTTGTAAAATTTGGCTTAGAAATTCCTCTGCAATGATCTGTCCAATCATCTGCTCTGTTTTGTATGCTTGGTATAGTGCTCAGTGCTGTCTCTTGTAATATATTGCCTTTCCCACCCAGGTTTGGAGGTGGAAGAAAGGAGAAAGAGGAGAAATTCCCCCTTAGTTCACTATTGTTGGCCTTATCTTTGGTCATAGCTGTCACGGTTCATAGCAATAGAACTGTTGTAGATTATGCTGCATAAATTTCCCATTTAGTCATCATTGCAATGAAAACAGAAAGTTTAGAAACAGTGCACAGAAGCAGGTCTTTGTGCCACAGGATCAAAGTCCATAATGTTACAAAAAGTTTCAGGGTTTTTTTAATGAGAGAGTTTCCATTTAAAAAAAGAGAAAAAAAGGTAGGTGTTGCTGTTTGAATGACTGTAACCAGGTAGCAAAGCTTTCCCCTTCATTCCCATGAATTACACTGTTCCACATCTTTATGTGTATAGTACATGTTTCAGGAAGCTGAATTCTGGGAAGGGCCTCCCTCCTTTGAGAACAAGCATAGCATGTCTAGGAAATTCAGCATGACAGCATTTTGGAAGGAGGTTCAAGCAAAACTGTGATTTCATGACCTATGGTTCTAAATAAATTCAGGAACACAGGGCCATGATCCAGCACACTAGGCAACACTCACTCTTTGTTGGATCACCTGAGCCTACAGAGGACCTGGTCACATTTTTGAGCATTACCCCCACACTACAGCAAGCCTCAGCTTGCAGAGCTCATTCCAGAAACAAGGTGTGACTGGAAGAGAGAAGACAACTCTCAAGTGCCCTATTCCTGTGTTCCAACAGAAGTGCTGCACCACTCTGAAGCAACTTTACCTCTGTCCTAACTGCTGGTGCTATATCCAGGACCAAGGAGAGAAAGCTCCTTACAGCAAGGAGCTTTCTCTAGTCACATGATGAATAACTTAGATGATGCAGAAAGACTTACTACGTAAACTACATTTTCAGATTCTGGAGTATTATGGAATTGTTGAGGCAAAGTATATAAGTATTCTGACAAAGAGTTTGTTTTAGTAGACAGCATTTTACAAGGGCTCCTCTGAACTTCTGGGAAGCAGCTGTGGTTGAAGAGGCTGGGCAGGAATTAGTGGGAGCCTTGGACAGGGCTTCTGCTCTTTCTTACCCTGCTGCTTTGCCCTCTGGTTACAGGCCTGGCATGGGATAAGGTGAGTAGATGGAGCCAAGGTTTCCTCCACACCATGTTTGCATGGACCTGAGCCACAGTATCCCCCCTCCCGTTATCCTGCTCTTTAATGAAACAAATGGAATGACTCTCCTGCCTTGTTTTACACACAGGACATTACAGTAAAATCTTAAGAACACCTTTTCTGCTCCATAGGAAAATCTGTGAGGAAAAGCTGACGGTTGGCTAAGAGGTCTGAAGGTTTATGAATAATCCCATAAAAGCAGATGCCTTTCAGATACTATTGCAGGTTGTTTGCAGTGGCTGTCTGACTGCTGCAAAAGAGAAAATGCATTCAACAAGCATAAATTTACTAAATTTAGTTATTTTCAAGGCAGGGACTGAGAACTGCTTGCAGCAGCCTTAATTTTGTGTTGTCAGTATTGTTCAGGGGCTGAAAGCCTTTCAGCCTCTGTATACAGTTTTCTCTCCTTCTCTCCTTCCCTCCTTCAGGCTGTCTAGCTCAATCACTGGTGACTTTGCCTGCCCAGCTTTGTTTTAGAGCTGTGCGGAGCACACACAGGGTTGCAGCAGCCTGACAGGACCCATTTGCAGTCAGTCACGCACACACGTGCTCCAGGATTTGGCTCCTTTGCCAGAAACAGCAGGAAGGCCACATGTGACTGAAGTCAAGCCAAGGATTACAGTCAAAAGCTGTCTTTGGAGTAAACAGGTCAGAAATCATTTGAACTACACCATGGAAAAATCTGGCTCACTTTGCTGACCCTGGGGTATGCAAAAGGGACAGTCCTTTGAGAAAGGAACAATTTTGAACTGATTTTATTCTGACAGGAGAGATCCTTGCCTTTCTCCCATGACTTCTGCAAAAGCAAAGTGGTTTTCTTCCTCCCACAGTAGTAGCAAGTTATAATCTAAATGCACATCCACAATGTGTCCTCAAAACCAGGAGGCTGTGCCAGTCGCTCCTTTGCCACAAAATGCCATGCATATAGGCCTGAGTCCTTTACCACTCTGTAGCCCTAAACACTACCACAGGCCTTTTTGCTTTACTTGAAGACCTGCATCACCTTTCTTGCAAAGCAGTAGGTGCCACTAAACTTCCATTCTTCATTATTCTAGAAATAGATTTGCCTGGTGCAAAGTTTGGAGTCTGGAAGTCATCAGTATCAATATGTAGCAATAGGTGAAGCTGTCAGCTTCTGTTTTTGGCATCAGACGTGTCACTCCTCCTTTGTAAAAGTGTTTCAAATTTTGAAGTGTGGCTTTTGTAAATTTTTCTGAATTTTTGTTTTTCACAGTGAAGAGGCTGGTTACTGAGTTGTGATACTGAAGTTCTGTGATAGAGTGTGTGGACAGCAGTGGTGAGCTCCCATCACTGCACAGTTTCATGGTGTCAGTGCTGTGTTGGCAGCCTTTCCTGGCTTGGTTGCTTTGCTGTGTATCTATGTCTTGCTTTGTTATTCCTATACAGAAACCTGGTCAGCACTGGAAAAGCCTCCCCATTTCACCAGACCAATTTTGAAAGGCATTTTATACAACTTTTACAAATAAAGACAAAACAATGACAGATGAGAGTACTGAAGTGTTACATTGTGTTGTGTGAGAGCACTGCTCTCTCCAGTGTCCTCGGCTCTACAGCAACTTGGACATCCAATGTTGTGTATGGAAGAGACGCCCTTCTGACTCTGTTTTAAATAACATCACTTAGGGCTGGAGTCACCAAGGGTCTGTTGAAGTCTTACTCTGGGTATGGCTCTTCCTGCTCATTCTGAAGGTGTGGCTGCTCATGAGGAAATTATCCTCCTTTTTTTCTACGATGTGGTCTGAGGCAGCATTGGAGCCTCCTTGCTGCAATGCAATTCTCAGCACCATCCATGCGGGAAATGGCAACTCCAAACGTTCCACTTGAACACTTTGAGCTACTCCCCAAACCTCCCCTCCCCTGCTGCTTCATTCCAGCACTCCCCTCTCACATTATAAGATGTGCTTACTTATCTCCAGAGAGTCCCATCATCTCCTAATGGCTCAGCTCCCTCATGTATAAGTAAGGGTAACATTTAAGGGTTGTAGGTTCTTTTTAATGGAAATACTTTAAAAGTCAATTGCTAATTTGCCTTGGAAGACTGCTAAGTATTATCACACCACATTCCCCTTCCCTTGCTAGAAAGTTTGGAAAACACAGCCTGAAATCTGTTCCCTTCATAGGCTCCCAAATCACCACTGCTCTCCTGTGCATCCCAGACAATCCTTCTTCATCATCAGCAGAGTGAAACACAACACTCACCCATCACTGAGCAGGTGTATTTCAGTACTGAATAAATCTCCCATTTGTCACAGGTGATCTGCAGGACCACTGCAGCTCTGAAAGCTTTTTTTGCAGCACTCAAGTGCCAGGCTTGTGAAGCTGGATGCCCTGCCAGCAGTTCCAGAAGCAACTTAAGTACCAAGGTTCTCAGAGGGGAGAGAAAGATGGAAATCATTTATGCTGGAAACCAGGATGGAAATCTGGCAACCCATGAGTCAAGAGTAGAAATTGAGTGAGAACTTGTCTAAGCCAAGAGAAAGGCAAAAGGAAACAGCTGGAACAATTATTTTGTTTGGTTTTTTTTCTTTACTTTGTTGGTTCAATCAGTTTGTTGTTTTTAAGGGAATAGTCTTTAAAAGTGTCTTAATTTTCATAATATATTAACACAAAATTAAGTTAGAGGATTTTTTTCAGTATTCAGTTTAAAATTAGTTTATCTTTAAGATACAGAAGGGATAGGTTCTTTTGGCTTTGCTGAACAATTATGGACTTCTCAGTCTATTTTAGATTAAACCCAGAAAATCTGGATATTGAATTTTAAACCCTTTCCTTTACATTGATTCAATTACTGAAAGATGTCACCAGGCTTGCCTTTCAAGGCATGGCCATACCCTTCCCATTAAAGTTGTCTAAATTAATTTTTTATGCTGCTGCTGAAATGTTTTATATCTTCCCCAATCACACAATTGTAGTGCCTCTGAGACACTTTAAACATCTTTTCCTGAGATGTCTATGGACATGCAGGGTGAAGTGCAGTGTTATTTCAGCTTTAGATAGTGAAGAAACTGAGGCTGAAGCTGGAACTGCACTGGCCACAGCATGAAGAAGGAAAGAGCAGAGGTAGAGACCACACCAATAGGGCTCCCATGAATGCGCAGGGTCGGGTTGCACAGACATGGTTTTGAAAAGAAAAAATTCCTGAAAAAAATTCCTAAAAAAATCAGTAGTGAGAGAAATGCAGATGGTGGCACAGGAGGGGCTGGCATAAGGCCATGGTACTCCTGCCATCCCACAGAGTCAGAGTGGACACCTCCCACAGGAACCTTCTCCACTGTATCTGTGTGATTCCACTGTACAGCTACTCCCATACAGCAGAGCTGGGCTCATGTTCAGGTCTTGTCCCAACAGTGCCCAAAAATGGCACTTGGAAGGTCTCACGTTTATACTTTAGGGCCTAATTTCCACCCAATGGCACATTCCAAGCAAGGGACCTGTCAGGCTGTTTTCTCCAGCTTACTGTCTTATTTCTATCTTGTTTGACTTTTGTCCTGTTCTCTATTACTCACCCATCGTCTGCTTTTTTTCTAATCCTAGTCCTTCACATTCCTTTTTATCTAAGGAATATATTCACTGCCATATCATGAATCTCTGAGCCTAGAAAGTAAATTCACTCCCACCCACGAAAAAATCCACAGGTGATCTGTACGTCAACCTCTTCCTCCTCTCCTCCTGGCAGTATGTTAAAGCTAAGGTCCCCTGTATTTTTGATTTTCCTTTACAGCTTTCAGCCAAGAAGCTTTTCCAGGTATGGGCAAGATATGTCACCAGACACACAGGACCATGTGGAGAAGCCTCCAGTGGTGATTCACTCCTGCATCTGCTGTCTCATCTCCATCCCTCCCAATTTCCCAGCCTCTCTAGCCCACACTCCTCCCACTCCCAGCACCCTTACTCAGGAAAAGGAACACCAGCCCTACAGTTGCAGGAATCAGGTTAAGGTTCCTCCAAAGGGGAGTGTGCGAGGGTACCAAGGTGCCCAGGCAGGCACGTATGCGAGTGACCTTTGTGGGAGTCTGCTGAGAACTTCAGGCAACAAGAATGGGGGGAGATAAAGTGACAACCCAGCTGCAAGGCAGCCTCTCCTGTCTACAGAGTGATGAGGGAGTAAGAAGGTCTGAAGGAGGAGCTTCCCTGAAGGCCACTGCCTAAAAACTGGTGGGAATGTGCTCTGAGAGCCTGGTGCTGGTGCCCCTTGTGTTTTCACACAAAGTCTGAGCAATGTTGCAGTTCAGGTCTGTGCACATTCCACTTTTTTTTTCTTTTGAAAAGAGACCTTTCTCACAGCTGATAAAGAGACATTTGGACATCCCTCAAGCTGGGAACATCTCATCATGCAGGGTTATGAGATGGTCAGAAGGATGGGTCATCAAAAGGTCATTCAGCAACATATTTCCTATGTGTACCTGTAGGTACTTTAGAGTAAATCCTTTTAGCTATTTTGATTTTACAAAGGAGTTTTTTTTACTTCCAGATATGAAGGTAAAAATTACTTAAGGCTTAAAAACCTAAAAAACAGGTAAGCAATCTGTCTGCAATTGTGGTCATGTCCTGCTCTGTGGAATGTGGGATGCAACCCAGAACTCCTGAGTGGTGACAGTGAGAGCTGTGCAGTCTGCTGGCATGGCCCTCCGGTAACCCTGAGAGCAGCCAACTCACAGAAATCTGCTGCTGCATCTCTTCTGGGGATGAAAAAAGCTGCTGCAGGCTGTTTCCCACAAGAGCCCTGATTCACAGTCAGTGTGACTCCTCACATGGGAGAGAACTTTGCATTTTGCTTAGGAAAAACAAAGAACATAAGCCTCCCATAACATTTTTCCCATCTAGAAAGTCTGCACAAAAGCATGGAAGTCAGAGGCCACGGAATGCCTGCATGCCTTTGCCTTGCTTCCTGCAACTAAGGAAAATCTCATAACCTAAACGTGGGACATTTCCACCCAATTTCTGAGCGCTTGAATTTATGACCTGACGTGCTCCCAGGGAACAGTAGCTGTTGTCCTGGGAGCTCTGCTTCCCATCACATCTGGCTCCTGCCTGTGGCCAGCATGCTCCTTCAAGACACCAGTTTCAAGAACCAAAAATCAACTTGATCTCAGAAGGCACCATTTAGATGGCTAGGAAAACCTCGAAGTCCCCTGGACTGACCCTTTTCTGTCATTTTCTAGGAATGCTGAGCACTGACTCCCAGGAGGGCTCATGAGTGCCATGACCAAGGCTGATTAGTTTGTACACTCAAGCCTCCACCCCTGCCTGCTGCATCAGGGTTTATCAACCTACTACTGCCACAACCTGGTTCTTGGAAGTTCATCTCCAGGACAGTTATTTTACATGTGTTTGCTCCTCAGAGGTTTTTAGCAACTCTCCAAACTCTCCTATATCACACCTCATTTTTTTTAGATGGCTTGCAACACTGCAGTGCAACAACACAGCAAAGCCAAGTGACCAAATGGACATTTGCCAAGGAAGTTCTTTTAAAAAGGACACAGGACAAAGCAGAGGCTTTTCCATGAAGAAAATAGGTCAGAGCAAATAGGAAAGAAGAACAATTTGTCTGAGAATAATTTAAAAGCTTTTATTGTGAGGAGCAAAGAGGCCAAACACTAGACATGGCCCCCTCAGCCTTGGTGAGCTGGGTGCTGCTTTGAGCTTTTTGCAGAAGATGCTAAAAGGTAGAAACTCAAACTAATGCCCTTCCAGAAACGACCTCTCCTGCCAGAAGGAGGAATGAGCTCCCTGCAGAAGCCACTACTGTGAGGTCTCACCAACCACAGCCACCGCAGGGACCACGTGCTCTGCGTCAGCTGTCACCATGTCTCCTGGCCAGGCAAGGTCTGAGGCTGGCATATGTCAGCAGGAGACAAGAGGCAGCACTTTGTTGTAAGGAAGTAGCCAAGGCACCATGTGCAATGGGCAGGGAAAAGATCCAACAACCTTCAGTTTGCACAGGTGAGATAAATGGCCTTACAAAAAATTAAACCTGGACCAAATCAGTCTGTAGCCATTAGTGACATTACTAATGAAGCAGGACCCTGCCTCACAAAATTTGGGCTCCTGTGGGGACCCTAAGATGTGTAAGGTATACTCAGCCTTCTGTAAGAAAGGCTCACTGCTTCTGCACTCCCTTTGTAGTTGCTGCCTTCCTTGCCACTGCCTGGGCACTAAAGCCCCAGCAAGCTGGGCCAGCAGAGCTTCCACTAGGAGCATCTTGAGATAAAATTGTTATTCAGGTTTGCCTCCGCAGAGGCAGCAGCAACACAGCCACCACTTCAGCTTTTAAACAACACAACATGACAGATGTTCTTGGGAACTCCAAAATCCATCAGACTCACAACCATCTCATCCTCCTACAAGAATGTCACAAAAAGCAAACAAAGCAAGCTTTTTCAAACCAGTAAGGCACTGCAGATTGCCAGCATGAAGTAACCAGGCACATACCTCATACAGATGCTCCACACAAGGCAGAATCCCACCTGTAGATATCCAATTCCTCTATCTTCTTCACATCCCAAGGCATCTTTTCATCCACCAAGTAATCACCTTTCCAGAGCTCTCCACTGGGCTGAGGAACCTCTGGGCTACAAACCAGCCTCATTAACTTGCCCTACAGCTCTCACATGGGTTATGAAGGTGGCTCAGCTCTCTTCCCACCCCGGCAGCCCCTCTTAACACACAACTCATCAGCCAAAGCAAGGACCCCTGCTGCAGCTGTGAGCACTATCACCTGCACAGGAGGCTGCAGGTGTTTCTCTAGGCTTTGGTGCCTCTGCACTTACTCATACCCGCAGCAGAATAAATGGAATCTGGCCTTTCCAAGCTTAATTTCGAGAGCTATAACATAATTTCAGCCTCCAAACATATTTATAGCAGGGAAACACTAGCTGGTACAAGAGAGTGAGTGTGTTCTTGGGAATTTTACTGCCTCTCACCTCATGTAAAATTCATTTGACTAAGGCAATTCTATTGCACCTTTGCCTAGATTTTGCAGTTATCCAGTGAGAGTTTCCTGGGGAATCTGATGCCCCTCAAATTAAAAGAGGGCAGCAAAATTGTGCCTGATTGAAAAGGACAAAGCTGCAGCAAGGATCCAGAATGAAAGCTGGAGCCAAGATCTTCTGCTAGTTTCTTTAATGACCAGAGATAGATACCTGCACCTTCCATTTTCAATAGGGAATGTTGAGCAACTAGAGATACATTTTTGGTGTGATGCTCTGAGTTCTTAGTTATACACTACTGAAACATCCATGAAATCTCCCTCAGTCTGAGAGTCACCCCCAGGGTATGCCACCATTTCTGGGTTTAGTTTTGCATATAGACAGAAAAGCTGTTCAACTGTGTGTGTTTACATGGGCATTTATTTAATTGTTGAGAAATTAGTTATTATTGAGCAGTTAGAAATGAGG
This sequence comes from Erpornis zantholeuca, assembly GCA_013400515.1. Lineage (NCBI taxonomy): Eukaryota > Metazoa > Chordata > Aves > Passeriformes > Timaliidae > Erpornis > Erpornis zantholeuca. The sequence continues at coordinate 59,325 of VZTN01011710.1, forward strand.
TGATATCTCAGAAAGTTAAAATAATAAAAATTCTGCAAGAATATGATACTGTTTTGCTCTAAAACCCTCAGTTACATCATCTCCTTTGGTGTGGCATTGCTGTCAAGAGTAGTGAGCCATGCCAGAGAACTTTCCTTTCTACTCAGCAGCAAAAAGTGTGGTCATCTGCAGTCTGGAGCTGCAGGTGCTGGGTGAGTGGGCAGCTCAGCACCTTTCAGGCTCCAACTGTTTCTTTTGCAGATGCTGAAGTCCTGATATGTTTCCCTTCTAGGTCACTGGTTATTAATTACTGCATGAAAAAACTCAGGTAGGTGGCAAATTCAATGCTCCATCAAAAGGGAGCAAGGCGCAGGGCTCTGGCTGAAGTGCCCCCACTCAGGACACACACAGAACGCAAACCTCCTTGGCAGCAGCCCCCATCCCTGCCACATGCACGGTGACCACAGGCTGTCAGTGGACCCCCTGTTGCGGTGAGTGAACCAGGCTTATGCAGCAGTGAGGCTTGGGAAAGGGATGTGTGACTGTCTGGTCTGCCAGAGGGGGAAACTGAAACCCCCTAAAAAAGTCGATGGGCAGAGGTCAGTGCATCGTGTGGGCCAGCCCCTGCAGTGATCACAGGAATATGGGCTCAACTCTAGACCTCCCTGGTACACAGCCTGTTTCCCCCAATGCAGAGCCCTGCTCAGAGCACCGACTCCTAGAGGAAGACCCATGGCTACATCTCACTGATGCCAGCAGCAGGGCCAGAGGACAAGGGCTGCTCCCATGAGATCCCCAAAAGGGAGCAAGGCAAATGGCACTGGAGAAGTGGACCTGGCTATGCAGAGGGACAAGTTGGTGGTTTCCCAGCTCCTGAAAACTATTGTGTGGGAAGAAAACCCAACACTGAATGTTGCACCAAACAGACAAAGCCAAGCTCCAGAAAGCTCTTCTGGGGCAAAATGATCCAGCCAGGAGCATAAGGAAGGAGGAAAGAAAGGATGAGGGGTGCCTCCATGGGGCTATAGAAGAACAGTGTCTCTCCAGGATGGGGCAGAGGCACCACTCAGGGCTCACTGAAGGTCATATAGGGACCAGCTCCGCCAGCTTTTGCAAATGTTAAATGGCATTTGCAACTTGCCAAGAATGTCCACCATGTCTCTTTTTGGGGCCTCTCTTATTACCTCTATTTACAAAGAGGCAAAGGAAAATAACCATCACCTCCCCCTCACAGCAAAACTCTGCTGAGCTGCACTTTAGCAACAACCCTGTACAGTATTAAAAGTACACTTTATTTTCTGTACAATTCTCATCCAGATCTCCAGGTGTGGAAATGTCCACTGTGTCCCCGGAAAAAGTTGCGGATTTTTCTGCTGCCACGAGACTCTGTCCAGAACCGTCCAGGAGGGGCACAAAGCCAGGAGCACCAAAATCAAGTGCTGATGCTTTCTAGGCGCAGGGAGGAGAGCAGGAAGGAGGGAGAGGGGAAGGCAGTCCTGCTCTGCCGTGGAGTCGTGAGCCACATTTCCCTGGGTGGCGGAAGAGGCACCCTCGAGTTCACGTCATCGTTCATGCTTAGTGTGGGAGTCGTTGCGTTCCACCGTCACCCCGTTCCCATTCCGCGTCACCTCCTTCCTGTTCCAGTCCTTTTCCAGGTAAAATTCAGCGAGCACGGGGCAGTGCTCTGAAGCCACCCCACCCCAGGACCAGTTATCGGGGATCCATGGGTTTGTAAGCCCTTCTCGCACCACAGCCCAGTGGCCTGCACCAAAGAGAATCACAGGGAAAAGGTTAAGTGATGCTGCCCAAACTGGACACACAACGCTAACCTAACTAAAGGCTGCACGACCTCACTCAAGTAACTCTACCTGTGAAAACCTTCTTCAAGCTCCGGCTGATCCAGATGTTATCCAGCGACTTGGACCCTTGGGGGTTCTTTGTGCTGATGTTGGTGAAGGTGCTGGAAGGGACCAGGTGGTGGAACTTCTCCTTCCTCAGGATGTCATGGTCACTGCTGTCTGGGGCCTGGTTAAAATCTCCGAGGATTATTACATCTTTTTCTCCTAGAAAATACGGAAAATAGAGAAGAATGGGAGGAATGGACATCCATCACTCACTTGAGGATAAATAAACAAGAGGAAAGATGAAAAATACAAATACTGAGTAACAAAAGTAATTGTACTCTGAATTCCTGAAAGAAATGCTGTTTAAAACCTTTTTCACTGACTATTTACTCATGGCCATTCTCTTCCTGACAATAAAATCAGCCAGTACACAGTTGATGCTTGTTTTTAAATATCATCTCATTTATTAGAGAGTCATAGAATAATAGAAAATGCTGAGTTGGAAGGGAATCCATAAGGATTATCAAGTCCAACTCCTGGTCCTGCACCCGACACCCCAACATCACCACCGTGTGTCCGAGAGCATTGTCCAAACTCTTCNCAGGATGTCAAAGACCACAGTGAGGCCTCTTGTCAGACTCCTCCAGGCTGAACAGACCAAGTGACCTCAGTCACTCCTCACACAGCTTCCCCTCTACACCCTTCACCATCCTCGTTGCCCTCCTTTGGACACTCTCTAACAGCTTTATGTGTTTTTTGTATTTGGTGCCCAAAACTGCCCCCAGCACTGGAGGTGAGGCTGCCCCAGTGCAGAGCAGAGTGGGACAATCCCCTCCCTTGCCCAGCTGGCAGTGCTGTGCCTGATGCCCCCAGGACAGGGTCGGCCCTCCTGGCTGCCAGGGCTCTGCTGACTCACGTTCAACTTGCTATCAACCAGGAGCCCCAGGTCCCTTCCCATGGTGCTGCTCTGCAGCCTCTCATTCCCCAGCCTGTGCACATAACCAGGACTGTCCCATTCCAGGTGCAGGATTTGGCACTTGCCCTTGTTGACTTCATATGATTGGTAATTTCCCTTATTTCTAATATGCTGAGGTCTCTCTGCAGGACCTGTCTGCCTTCTAGGGAGTTGACAGCTCCCCGCAATTTAGTGTTGTCTTCAAACTTACTTAGTATTCCTTCAACTCCCACATCCAAGACATTACTGAAGATGTTGAAGAGAACTGGGCCAAGGATGGAGCCCTGCAGAACTCCACTAGTGACTGGATGCCAGCCTGATGTCACCCCATTCACCGTAATTTTTGTGCCTCATCTGTGAGCTGGTTGCTCACCCATCACTTAATATGGTTGTCCAGCTGTGTGCTGGGCATTTTGTCCAGAAGGATGATGTGAGAGACAGTATCAAAAGCTTTACCAAAGTCCAAGTATTGGCATCTTTTCCTTCCTATTCCCTAATAGCAACAAACTTAAAGACAAGCATTTGTAGTCTCAGAGGTGGCTTTTAAAGATTCTTTTTCTTTCTTTTTCTAAAAGAAACACCTATTGGCTTTAACCTATTTTAAAATAGACATTTTAAAATAGATTTTCTGTTAAGAGTTAAGGACACTTTTGTGAGGAGTTCAGGAAGATGCACCCTTATGCTGATATATACCACAGTCCCAAAAGTGCAGTGCTCATTCAAACCTCTAACCTCTGCGTGTAAGAAATCCAAAGAAATAGTACTGAGGAGCAATGTGCAAGCCTGATGGCAGAAGATGAGTTGAGAAACCACACAGACACCCCCTGACTACAGCAACTTTGTTTTGCCTGGATATCTGAAGGGATACTGCTCAACTTGGATCAGAAAAATTCAGTTACAATTTGTTTCCAACCCTAATGAATAAGAATATAAACTCCAGACCCTAATTTCATATCCACAATGCATGCTCTCCTAACCCCACAGATGTGGATGCAGACAACCCAGCTGTGCCTTGGATATCTAGTTCAAAGCACACGCCTCAAACCACTGCCAGAAATGTCTGAAAAGACAACTGAAGAATGCTGACAGCTGACCAGAGATGCTGCCACGTCACTACTTGGCACTGGAGAAGGACAAGGATGCTGAAAGAAGGCATAAATGCACAAAAAAAAATTATCCCAAAGCTGACTTCAGAGAAGTGAACTGTGAGGAGCCTTTAAGCTTTTTCTTTCCTGGGATTGAAGTGTGAGAGGGGATGGGGTGGACAGATGGCATCCTCTACCATACCTGGTGCTCTGGATAAACCTCCTCGTTTTCTGCTGTTGCTGTAGAAGTTGCTATCCAGGAGAGGGAGCACAAGCTCAACAAAAGCTATTCCACTCCTGTCTTGCAGTGCAAGAAAGATGAATTGGGAAAGGGCAAGAGAGCAAGCGAGGCTGACTTACAAATGCTGTATATGACTTACAAATACTTCAAAACATGGTGCTTGCCAAGAGCAGAAGGGTAACGAATAGTTTATTTGTGGTTTCTCTGGACCCTTTGTAAATCATACTGTAAATAACGTGAAGTTTCAATATTCTTCTATATAGCATTCATGATAGCAGTCTTCCCACCTTTGAAGGAAAAAAACCCACCTGAATCTGAACCCGAGTTATTTTAAGCTCCATTAGAACCCAAAAGAAAAATCACTCCTTGTCTAATGGGATGACCCTGCCTGCTGTGAGCTGGTGGTTTTCTATGCATCTCATGACAAAGATCTCTTGCAAGATTGCCTGCTTGGCAGGACCAGGAAGCCTGAAATGTAACTTTGGTCCTTCAGTGCTAACACTTGTTTAATGGCCTGGCTCCTTCCATACTTTCACCTCCACCCTGTATGGGAAAAGGCCATTACAAAAACCTCTGGAGCACATCCTTGGTGTTTAAAAATGACAGAGAGGCCAGGATCTCAACAGCAGTACCTTGATTATGCACAAAATCTATTCTATTCTATCCTAAACTACTTATGCTTCTTTTAGCAAATCCTCAAGCCTATCTCCTTTACATGAAAAATCTATGAAAAAACCCTGCCATGCTTACAAGTGAAAATTTCAACTGACTGAAAATTGTAACCTTTCCATTCTGGACAGGTTAGAAATAGCAGAGGATAAAAGACCTAGCACTTGGATGTCTGCTTGGAAAGAGGTAAGATGAGTCCCTGTCCAGGGAGGGAAATCACTATACTCTTCACCCATTTAAACTTTTGCATGCAGAATAGCTAAGCCTAAAATCATAACAAAGTGTAAAGTTGACAGAAATAATAGGCTGGAGCATGTTAAAAAGCTGAAACCCAATTTGCCACTGGGGAGAGAAAGGAGTCCTTTTGGTTCCCCTCTGACAGGAAGTTCTGGGGCTCCTCAGACTGCAAAATAGTGGGGAATATATCAGGCAGCCCGGTGCTAAGCAAGGAAGAGCAAGCAACCAGTTTTCTAGACAGCCATCAACTTCATTTCCCCTTGTCCTGGGTCACTCTCAGTCCTGCTCCTACCTCTGCCAGCTCTTGCAACAACAACATCATGCACGCCAGCACTGCAGTTTTGTGTCTTGTCTGCCTCCCAAGATCCTGACAGACTTCCACCATGAGAGGGAAGGAAGCAAACCCGCCTGGATCCTCCAGAGTGCGTGACTCTGTCTAACTGGACACCCCTGGGTCTCTCAGCAGGGCTGCCCATAGAAGCTGCAGCTCTCAGGGGTCTCATGGATGAACTCCAATGGCTCTCAGCCAAGCTTAGCAAAAGTTCTGGAAGAAATCATACCCTTGCTCATAATAAGAGATGGTAACTGACCAAAAACTGCAATCACGATGGGAGGGAAATCATGCAATCAGATGGAGGGAAAAACTGCAAATGAAGACCACGCTACTGATGCTGTGCTGTGATTTGCCTCTTTTGGAGAAAATGAGTTTTTAAGACTGGCGGGGCTTGATTCTCCTACTCCTCAGGAGCCAGAGGCTCCTCAGCCAATGCAATCTGGTCCTTCTTCTTCTCCAACAGACAGAACAGCAGGTGCTCTCTTACCAACCAATCTTCTGCTGCAAAGGTCCCTGACACAGACTGTACTGTCCACAAGGACCCAGAGCCTCCATCTGTTGGGACACGGTGGCATAAAGCCCACAGCAGCCAGGCACGTGTCCTGTTCATGACCTCTCAGCAGTGCTCCCACACACATTCACACCCTCTGGGCCCGAAGCAACCATGCCCTTGTCAATGGAGAACTCCTCAGGTGAAAAAAGTCTTGTCTGTTTGCAAATGCATCTTCAAATTCACTGAAGCGCCAGCGGATTTTGGCAGTGCCTGTGGGTGGCTCTTGGCCAGCAAAGAAAAGCAGAGCCTTAACTCAGCCCTGTGCCGCAGTGGCTGAGCTCTGGTGTGCCAAGGCAATCAGCTCAGGGACTGACAGTGCCTGCAGAAAGTCTGCAGTGTTCAAATCTGCCTCTCTGCAGGAACCGGGAAACCCTCCTTTGCTTCATGGCAGGCCAAGGGGATATCTGTAGGACACACTCCCTGATTTTCCCATGCCCTGGATGATTTCCCTTGTGAATTAAATAGACTCTTAAATGCTCAAATCCTTCCTGGACAGAGTGACATACATATGATGAGAAGGATGTGATGTTACATTGGCTGCTAAGAGGACCCCTTACCACTTCTCAGAGGTCTTGTAAGTCCAGTGCCTGATGCATGGGTAACCCATGGAATATGGCCAAGCCATGTGGGAGGAGATATCACAGAATTGCAGAATGGCTTCGGTTGGAAGGATCTTTAAAGATCATCTAGTTCAAACCCCCCTGCCACGGGCAGGGACACCTTCCACTAGACCAGTCACTCCAAGTTCCATCCAACCTGGCCTTCAATACTGCAAGGGATGGAGCATCCACAGCTGGTCCAACCTGTACCAGTGCTTCACCACCCTCACAATAAAGAATTTCTTCCTAATATCTAATCTAAACCTACCCTCTTTCAGTTTAAGGCCATTCCCCCTTGTACCATCACTACATGTCCTTGTAAAAAGTGCCTCTTCAGCTCTCTTGTAAGCCCCCTTCAGGTGCTAGAAGGCTGCTATAAGATATTCCCTAAGTCTTCTTCAGACTGAACAATCCTGGCTACCTCAGCCTTTCTTCACAGGAGAGCTGCTCTGGCCCTCTTATCATCTTCACAGACCATTTATAGACTTGCTCCAACAGGTCCATGTCCTTCCTATGCTGGGGATCCCAGAGCTGGATGCAGCTCTCCAGGCAGTGTCACTCAGGAGCAGATTAGAGGGACAGAATCCTCTCCCTAGCCCTCCTGGCCACACTGCCTTTGATGCAGCCCAGGATGAGGTTGACTTTCTGGGCTGCAAGTGCACATGGCTGGGTCATGTCCAGCTTCTCATCCACCAGCATTTGCAAATTCTTCTCCTCAGGACTTCTCCCAATCCATCCAGAACCCTGGTCCCTGGGTGCATCCACTAGCAGGACATCCAGAATAAATTCTGTGTGCTGCCCATGGCCACCACACTGAAGACAAACTGGTGGAGCTCTTGAGAGAAGACAGAAAGGCTGATGCAAAGAGTTAGCTATGAGTAGCCAACAGCCACTTCATCTTTCCAGTACCGATGAAAGGAAAAAAAGAGAGGGAAAAAGGAACCAGGACCCACCAATCTAATGGGAGAAATGTGGGGATACTATGCCCTGTGTTACAAGAGGCTGTGGGTGGCAAACAATGTTCCTCAGATGCTCACATGCCTCTTGGTAAGAATAAAAGATAATAGAACAGGCATCTGTTAGCAAAATGGGAAGAGAAGCTCAAATTTACTGCAGTACCCACAGACAAATCAGTTCTTACTACCCATATTTTGTGGACTGATTTGGAAGGATGCCGGTAATTCTAAGCATGCAATTCATTTTGGCAGGGTAATTCAGTACTTCAAAGTCACATGTGCGCACAACCATTTGCTTAGGAGACCACACCTGCATCCCACAAGTTTGGAGGAATCTGAATTTCTTTTGTGAAAGACTAAGCCAAGAACAAGCATGCTCCAGTAACATGCCTGCCATATGAAAATTAAAACATTAAGTAAAGAGAACACCAACAGTCCAAATTTAGATGCAGTGGAAGTGCAGCCCAGTTGACTTCATAAGAGCTACACATTTATCCCATGTTTCAGTTCAGCCTTTAAGGATTAAACAAATGATCCTTTTGTTTACCTTCATCCTTTCCAATTTTAAAGTACGTGGACAAATACTTAAATCAGTAGCTCTTAAAATAGCTCTGACTGGCTTCTGCAGCTCAAAAGGAACAACAATAGAACACACAGAGAAACTGCAAATACCTCTTGAGTTATACAAGAGGGATATTAACACTTCCAAGCGATCAACCTTGCTGAACTGGGCCAAGTTGAAAATCATCACACGTATAACCTTGCAACCCTTTCACATCTTTCTTAAGCAGTAAACAAAGGACTAGATTTTTCTGTTCCCATAACAAGATCAGCAACATTTACAATCTAAAATGCTTTGTTCTGCTTCACAGGAAGTTAAACATAATTTGCAAGCTTCAAAGTAAGAAGCAAATTTATAGAACTGAAGTAAAGAAATCCAGCTGCCTATTACATTGCTCAAGCTCAGGTCTAAATTCTAGTGTCATTTCATCCTGGTGTAAAGTCTGAGTAACTCATTTGAAATCAACAAAATTATTCTGCATATTACATCCAGGTACTAAAGCAGGATTTGGTCTCCTTTCTCATTAGCAGCCATCTGTGGATTTGCATTGGGTTTTCCAAAGAGCTTCTAATTATCCAAAACTTAAATATATAGAACCTATTTCTCTTGGAAGAAAAAATATAATTAAGCTTTGCTCTAATATCAGTTAAGTGTTATTTCCAGAAAGCACTTAAAATAGGGTCTCAACTCTGGTGACTTTCCTTTGGCAGAATTTGCTGTTACAGTAGCATAAAATCAGAAGGAACTTAATTTGAAAAAATGGTGTCAAAGCCAGTAGAATCTCCTGTGCTGTTTGTGTTAATTAGGAAAGACTGTAAGACAAGGAGCGAGGGAAAAGCACATTTGTCACGCTATGCATCACACAAATATGGGTAAAGACAATTGTGAGGCTGATAGGGATAGTTCTGAAAATGCTCACCGAGACAAATTTTTTCAAAAACTCTTTCAAAAATTCCTTTGAATTAGATTGTGTGCACGTGAGAGCTGGCAGGAAAAACCCTGCCCTACCTTTCAGAGTCTCCTGCAAAGTCTGCGCACAGGCTGCCAGTTTGTGGCTGTCGTGGTTCTTCCCGGTATTGTCTCCTGCCGAGGGGGGCAAGGCCAGGTGAAGGTTAACCACAGTCAGATCATTCATTCCAACCTGGGGGAGCAAGGGGGAGAAATCAATGCTGTGCACGCCGGGAATGGAAGGTCACAACGCAAAAACCACGTGCCAGTTCCCAGTACTTCCAGCAGCACATCTGGGGCAGCAGGACCCACACTGCTGTGTACGTGGTGTGTCTCAGTGTGGGGAGGAAGAGGAGGGAGGCATTGTGCAGCTTTGTTTGCAATAACCTGATACCCTCTCCGTTCTGGGGAAACTGGTTTGCATTAGCATTCCTTTCCCTACAGCTGCAGAAAGAAGTCAGCTGCTTATGAAAATCAGTTTATGCAAAACCAGTTGTTAATAAGCTACAAATAATGTCATGGTCATTACAAGGGCTAATTACTAGTGTCTTGTGATTAGCCTCAGCTTGTTACAGAGACTAACCAAGAAATTTAATGTACCTTGAAAGGAACTGTTGGCTCCCTGCAATCTCCAGTTTACCTTCTGGGAATCACTTGGACCTAACTATATAATCAGTTGATTACTAATACTTTATTTATTAATAATTATTTGATTAATGCTTCTTTCAAAGCATTACCAGAGATGTCAAGTTCCCCAAACTGGACCCCTTCATCACAGCCTGTGTGGAGATGGGCTCTCTCTGCTCATATGTTTGCTCTAGCATCTGCCCAAGAACTGGTTCCAAAAGTGAGGATGTTCTTTTAGATGGGTTTGGCCTCAGTGAAAAAGGTTTAAAATGGAAACTTTGAAGTGTGACAGCAACGTAAGATAGACTAGCCCAAGTCTCACTGGAGCACTGTGCCTTATACACACACCTATTAATACATATTTATATATGTATATCTATAAAATCCATCTCCGTTCTTCCTGCACTTACCCCTCTTTGTGGCACTGACAAAAATCCCAGCCTTGTGGCCTGGCTGCTTCTGGGTACACACCTCATCCTTGCTGTGTTAATTTGGCAAAAGCTAAACAAGGTGACTGGTGACTTCTGTCACACTCTCAGTGGCTGTGGATGCTATTGAGGATCCACTGACCCTCAGCTTCTCAAATATTCCCTTGCACCGGGGTTTGCTCCCACAGGAGCAAGGGAAAGGACTGACTGTGGTGAACTACCACATGTATTAAGGTGCATTAAGCATCCATCCATAACCAAGCCATGGGACAGTGACAAGATGGGTCAGAGGCTCGTGCAAATTTTTGTCTGTTAGAGGGCTGCGTCTCTTTTCATCTTAGCCAAATTCTTTTTAGTAAAAGTTCTGCAAGGCTGGACTGGCACAGTGGCAGTTACCTTGAAATGTGCAAGATACGGATGGGGATATGAGTGCCTCCCGTTGCCATTAGTCTGTGCAGTCTCCTGAGATGAGGCATCTTTCAGCTCAATGCCAGCAGTTGTATCCCAGAGGAAACCAGAATATTCAACTCCCTGGAATTAAAAAAGAAAAAGAGAAATGCCAGTTGTAAGATGGTAAAAACAAAACATTCTCCCCCAAATGTAGCCCTATATCTATATCTATACCCAGGTATGGTGCCTGCTGAGGGCAGGAAGCCCAGTTGGCTGTGGCCAAGCATAAAAGAGAAACAGCTTCCTGGAAGAAGGAAGTGGAGGATCCAGAGGACAAATGGAAAGGCTTCTTCATCTCACCCCTGCCAAAACTCCCACCAGATGTGGGAGGAATGCTTCCTGGGAAGCTCCACTGACTTCAGTGAAGAGTGAGTGTGCCAAGCTGAAACCACATCACTCCGCTACTCACAGCCCCTCACACCTGCACACTGGCTACTGGACACCCAGTTAATTCCAGAACTTCTCCAGTCAAGCCAAGGATTTAATAATCTGCTTTATCTTCTACAGGCAGAACATGTACAGGACCACTGCAGGGATGAAGGATGCTTCCTCTTGTGAGCGTGTTTGGGGTGACATGGTCCTCATTCCCTCCTGCTCCAGCAAGGCACTGGATACCTCAGAGCATGGTCAGTAACGAGGTAGCTCATTACCCACACGATTAACTGTCTAACCATGAGCTTGGTGCCTTGAGGTCTCACTGGGTGACTGCTAAGGCTTGCAATAGATAATGCTGTACACAGTTGTTCCTTCTCAGCAGGCTTGACACCATCTCACAGACTTTTTTCACCCACAAGCTAAAAATATCTGGGCCCCTTCAGTCTCTTGGCGTGAAATCTGGTCTAGACCTCTCAGCACTGTCAATTTCTCTGTCTCTTTTCCAGCTTGAATGTTTCATGCTCAGCTCTCTGCTCCTTTCAGCTCTGCTTCTGTGATCCCAAACGGGCTTTTTTTTGATTACTTCATGATGTGGAATTGGCATTTTCAGAAAGCTGGTCACACCAGCAGCAGTATCTAATTCAAAGCCTGCCAGCCTCTTCTCTCATCACCCAGACACCATTTTCCTTGGCATCATTCAAACCTACTTCCCTTAGCAAATCATACTTAAATCCACTGCAAGGAAGAGTTTTCTCCATTTCAGCTGCAATAAAAAAGTGTTAACTGCTCCGCTGACTTCCCAAGAGCTGTGAAAGGATTAAGGTTGGTTAAAATTCTTTGGTGGCTCCTTTGACAACCCGCCTTTAAAATACTGACAGAATTATTCCACCAGTATGGAGCCTGGTCTAAAAAGGTCTAAAAACTGCTACAGGAAAAGATGTGGAAGAATAAAACTGCTGTCAAGAGCTGTTGGCTATTTCCAGGCTCCAGACTTCACATCAACATGGCAGTCAAAAGTCATTGCCTGGTTGGAATGCTCAGAACGTATGGAAGCATGAAGCAGAGGCACCATCCACCATTTTGTGTTATTTAGCCCTACAGAGCGTCCCAAAATCAGCTTGTGCCAAAGATGCTGCCTTTCTGGGGTTACACTGTGTTACCTCCCTGCATTTGTGCTCAAACCCAATGGACTCACTAGCCCCAGGAACAGCAGAGACATTTTGGCTTAGTGAAGGGCTCTCCAGCACAGCCAGATTCTTGTTAAAGCAGCCAGAAGGAAGAGTCAAGTAGATAAAATTTCTATTCTTAGTTTGGCTGCACATTTCTCCCATAATTAAGGGAACCATTCATCCTTATATCCCCATCCATAAAACGAGGTGGGTGATCGTTTTTATTTACTCAGCCTGTAGTCAAAGCTGCCATTGTTATCTTTGGAAGTACAGCTCAAGAAAGAACTGACTAAAGACTCTGAATTTAACATAGAAATTCTGAGACATTTATTAATAATTCTTGGTAAAAAAAGAAAAAGTGGAGGGAACAACTTTGACAACTTTGCACAACTATTTATATTCAGTGTTTTAATGATGTGGCCTAACAGGAGATCCCAAAGGAAAATTCCAGCCAGGAATAAAAATGTCCTCAAGGGCATTTGCACTCTGCACAGCAATTAAGTGTGAATTGTATTAAACTTTAGACACATTTGGACACTCTGTATCTTTCCAGACCCTTCTTGACCCTGTGTGTCTGTCTAGATAGAGCACAATCCTTGTGCTGCTCAGGTGGTGGGTTTTGGTTTCTTTGGGTTTAGTTTCCCCTCATTCTTGGGGTTTTCTCAGAAGGGCAATAAAAGGAGGTGCACCTCCCAAAAACATCAGTCCAAAACCAGTTAACAGTGATGCAACATGATTTGGAAAAGCCAAAATAAAGAAATGTGGATTCTAAGCAGCAGGACACAAGTGCAGCCACATACTTAGTAACAACAGTGCTCAGTAATAGATTGTTGAAGACTGCCCCGTGTACTGACAGGCACCACTTGATACAGGACAGGTCTCAGATCCTGCTTCTACCCACAACCACTTCCACACTGCAATAACTGCACCACGAGAATGACCCTGCTCAGCAACAACAGGCTCGAGCTGGAGGAGGACACTGCTCTGAAAAATCATTAGCACACTTAAGGGTGAAAAAGAGAGATTTCCCTTGGTAGAAACTCCTTTTGGGCACTGTGAGTGATGTCCAGCCCAGGGCAGCCCTACCTTGAATATTGTCAAGGGTAGCAGGTGCAGCTGTCACCACCTTAATAAATCAGTACCTCCCTGCAGTACATATATATATATATACACACACACACACATATATATCCAGAGCAGAAGACGCTGCAGGGAAAATCACAGTGCCGATTTCAAATGGCATCCACAGCATTTTAAACACCTGTGCCAAGGACTCTAGGGAACACACAAGGTAAACTCTTCCAGGTGAGGATGGCAAGCTGCACAGCTCCTCCGCAGGCTCTTCACTTGCAAACTAGCAAAATGGGAAGCCCTCCCAAACGCCAGTCAGTGCAGCAGCAGGCAGCAAGCTCAGGTGACTCGCACAAAAAATGTCAAAAGTACCACAGCCTGACAGGAGAAAAACTGAGCACTCTTTCCTTGCAAAATGCATGGCTATTCTGTACTGCTTTTATCCACCTCCCCCAAATACACACACACAACAAATACACACACATCTTCCTTCTTACAAAGCGTGCCACCATTCTTCCAAAGTGTAAGTCATATTAAAAGCTATAGGAACAGTCAGCTTAAAAAACAAGAAATGCAAAGCTTGCCAAAAAGGATTTGCAAAAGGCATTGCCTTAAACATTCAAAATATGTCCTTGGTTAGAAGAGGGGGAAAAAAGCAAAGCCAAAGTTCAGACTTGGGGATTAATGTACCTTGTGTAGTTGGCCTGAGGGTTTTTCGGAAACAACACCCTTCCAACATCCTCTAGGGCCCTTCCACTTGCGGATGTTTGGCAGCGTCGGCTGGTTCAGCTCCATACAAAACTAGAGAGAGAGGAAAGGGGAAAAAAATAACATCAGCTCATAAGGATTTAAAAAAAATTGCAAAATAAAGTGTGTAGTAAAGCACTGGCAAGAGGCACGGGCTGTGCTCTCGGCCTTCCCTGAAGGTTCACAAATGAGGTGGTCTGAGCCACATCCCAGGCTGACTCACCCGACTTGGAGATAAATAAAAACTAAAATAACTCAGGGCAAATACTGCAAGTAGAACATTTCTCCCTCAGACCCTGTTCTTTTTCTTCCAGAGCTACTTGTTTGAAAAGGGTTTTTTTTCATTGGAAAGGGGTTTCCTCTGTGCTGCCTCTGAAGATGCTGAGTGCACCATATCTCAGCCCTGCCAGGGGCTTCATAAACAGCTGCCAAACCCTCCTAGGGAGAGGAGGCCCCCATAGCGTGGCTGGCCCCACTCCAACAACACAGCCACCAGCACGACATGAGAGGAAGGGTGTAGGCCAAGCTCAATAGCTGGAGTTTTGGGCTCCAGCCCAAGGCTCCTCTGACTTTATTGCAGGGACACGTGCTTGATTTCCCCTGTGCATGAAGGAAGCAGCTGCACACTTGCAAGCAGTTGTAGCACGTCCTTCTCATGCTTCCCAGAGGTGCTCGTCTTCCTGGTCACTGCTGAACAGCCACAGCACTGGGACACCATTACATGTCCAAGCACATGGTCAGAGCTAGAGAGGCTGCATCCTAATGCCCAGCAGCTCAGAGATCCACCAGAACTGTGGACACTGTGGAGAACCCCTGAGTCTGCCTGTGTAACATCTTGAGATTGAAATAAAAGTAAATAAACTATAAAAGCCACCCTGGAAAATCTGGAATCTGAAACTCCTCAGTGCAGACAATATGGAATGCTTTTTGTCAGGGGTTTCAAAATCAGGCTCAACAGGAGCTAGAGTCCTTTGCAAGGCTGATGTCAGCTCCAGGCAGGCTCTGGCTGGAAGCTGGCAGGGACAGGCAGCAGTCGGACACCCTGGTTGTGGCAGAGGTTCTGGCTGCAGGGAAAGAGGCTACTAAGAAGTTATCCCTGTGAAAGAGCAACAGGGATTTCCACCATGCATCATTTGGTTCTGATACTGGAGAAACTGGCTTGAAATCCAGAGACTTTCACAGTGAAGAAGGATCCTCAGACAAAATCTTGGATCCAGAACACCCCTCCAGAACAAGCAGCAATTTAACAAAGGATTTTCAAGGCAAACAATAACCTCATGTGCACAGTGACTCTCTGCAGTGGGATGTGCCTAACACGGTTTGAAAAGCTACAGAGCTGCACAGATATAAATATTTCCTGCATGGATAACAGTAAAATGATGGGATAGTTATTTTCATGTTCATCTTTTGATTCTGAAAATTAAAATCAAATCCTGATCTTCCACTGATTCCCTTGTCTGCAAGTTCAGCATCCTGCAGGCTGAAGCTGTAAGCATTCATTCTCAGATACACACAACCCAGGCACCCTTATTTGCCTCAGAAGACCAAGAGTCACATTGGCTGCCCACCTGAAGCGAAAACGCTTGGCACAGCTTTTAAAACAGTTTTCTGATGTGCAGAGGTTGGCTGGGGCTTCTTATTCAAGATGCCACATTAACATACCATGTTGTTGCCCACGATGTACCTTCAGACAGTGCTGGGGCTGGGTTGATTTATGGAACAATGAGGCAGGTAAGGTGTTTGCACAGCCTGGGAACACAGCTCTGCTCTCAGCTGATCACCAGGTGCTGCCCTAGCTAATACAATAAATCACAGTGGCAATAATTACTCACTCCTGATGCCATTCTGATGTCTTCACACAGAGGGGAATTGGTCAATGAGTTTTCTAACACTTAAATAACTTCAATCAGAAAAACAAAAATACTGTTGAAATTAGGAGTTCAACTGTAACCTGACAGAAGACTTAACTTATCTCTAGGTTGCTGCCTAGAAAGTCCAGCCAGCACAAAGCATTCGACAGGACGGAAAAAATCCTACAGGAACCATCACTTTATTAAAAAGAGCATCTGCAGTCAATTAGTTTGAATAGTTTGTTTCCTTCAAATTGATGTTTTTTAAGGCCTTGATCTGACTTAGTGCAAACAAAAAGACAACAAGTAACATGGTTTGTTCAGGAAAAAAAGCCCTTTCTGGGTATGGCTGCAGCTATGGAGAACTTGGCCTAGAGCAGCTGATTTCAATCTGAACTAATTTTCCAAGGCTTACAGGCACACATATTTTGAAGCTGTGACAGCATACTTGCTGAGGTCATGTTTTTTTGCTGAAGTGAGAATGGCATTTTTCAAATCATTTTGTTCTGCCCACAAAACCTAACGTCAACCAACATTACACTTTTCCTCATGCAACAAAAATATACAGACAAGCTCCTAGTCCCCATTGGGAATGAAAAAAAATGCCTTTCCTCTTTTGCAAAGCTAAGTTAGAACTATGCTAACTCCTTTGAGAAGCTTCAAGTGGTAAAGAAAAATCAAAATTAAAATCTCAGTCAATCAAAACAACTTATTTCTTTCCTCCCCAAAAAATCCTTCTGAGGAAAACAGCTCTAGTTTTATTTTTCTCTAGAGCATTTCAGGCTGCAAGCTTCCTGGAATTCAATCAGCTTCTTCATTACAACCTACACATAGCAAGTCAAAGCTTACACACACACTGTGAGACCAACAGCACCAGGGCTTATTTACACAGATGCCCTGTGGTCTCTCTTCCAGCTGGGTGCTGGTTTTTGTGGGATAGGCAGTGCTGCCAGGGAGCAGGAACAGGGCAGCACCAGGCTCCAGGGCATACTCTAAACAAAGAGCAGCCTGTGCTTGTGAGTGGTCAACCCCCTTGTGACAGGGAACTACCTGCCTACTGGATTCAATGATCTTAAAGGTCTTCTCCAACCAAAAACGAGACTACCATGCTATGATTGCCCCCATTTGGCATGTTAGGCACCAATAAGAGCCACTAGCCCAGGAACTGGGACAAGCCCTGTTGCATCTGCTGACCAGCAACACGTCATTTTCCCAAGAAGGGGGAATCCAAAGATGCAATTGCTCCTTGTCCACTCTGATAAAGAGCTGGCACCTGTCCCTCCCTGCCTGTCCAGAAGCAGAGACAGGTACTTACGACTGACTTTGGAAAAGAACGGAGGTCAGCTGGAAGAAGAAGCTGGAGAAATGCACATTTGAGGAGTGACTGGAGGAGCGAAGGCAAGGGGTTTGAGAGCAGGGCAAAAAACATATGCTGGGCTGGCACATGCTGGAGACCATAAGGCAGTTACAGTCTTCCTAACACACCCACCGGCCTCCCTAGGGCACTCCAAGCACTGCAAGAATATCTAATTCGTGCATGAAGTTCAATCCCTCCCAGTGCAGTAAGAGCCCACCAGCAGAGCTGCCAGCGAGCACTCTGCAGTTCTGCACACAAGCAGCTACCACCACCTCTTCTTCAGGGCACCCTGGTTACTCTGTTTTATTTTGGGGTGCTGGTTGTGCAGCCAGCCCTGTTTGTGCAGCAGGGTCATCCTTGCCAGATGATGACCCCACTCCATGCTGAACATCTTGGCTTGCCAAGTGTTACACTCCTGTAATATCAGCTCTGGGGACCACCCTGAGCCAGTGACCTCCCTCGTGGTGAACACCTTTTGCTCAAAAAGACAGGCTACTCCTAACCCCCAAGGAAACTAAATGTGACCCAGGAAAGCAACACCTTAGGGCTGAATAAATTATATATTTCTTATTAGCCAGGAATTGCTCTTTGGGGGATAGCTCTTGTTTCAGACCTAGAGTCATAGCAGAGGCTGTGAGAAGGGCAAGGGGAGAAAGAGCAGTGAGGAGGAGATTCCAGGGTGAGCCTGTTGTTGTGGCATGGTATATCTAGGTGCAGTAATAATCATCTGAACTTCATAAAGGCACTCAAAGCAATTAAATGGCCATTCTGGTTAATTACCACAGAAGCTGTCAGGCCAAAAGGGAACTACAGTTGAGGGAAACAACTATTTGCTTCATCAAAGCAAAGGTGGTTATCGTTCCCCTTAACGGAGAAGAGCAATGAGAGTGACAGAATAAATATCCCCTTTCCAGATGTCACATATACACAGTTACTTTTCTTTTAATAAGCACTAGAGGGAGCAGCTTTAGTGAGTTCCAGAGATGAGTAAGAAACTTCTATCAATTCCTTATCATCTCTGCTATGTGGAGGTGTCATATTAGCAAAGATTTGTCTTTCCATGGGGAAAGATACTTGGAGTTTGGTAAGGGCTGTTTTGTGCTAAAGAGCATCTCCCACTTCTGCATGTGGGAAGGGTAAACAGAGGAGCTCTAAGACAGACCTTGTAAATTGAGCAGTGGCACTTGAGGAGAAGGCCCAAAACACTCTCCAATAAAAATCCCATCCTGAAACATGACCTAATATATTTCAGGTAGAAGATAAACCAATATTAACAGTGGCTTCATGAGACCATCTGGCACTGCTCATTTTTAATCCCTCCCTATGTACTCTATAAATTAAAAATTAAATGCACATTATCCTTTCTTTATTCATCCAACTGGACTGTTCTTTTATTTCTAATTGAAAAAGCAGACTTGAACACCCATAATCCAAATCCAGTCTACCACAGGACACAGCTACAGTTGGTGCACCCTAATGAAGCCTGACCCAGAAAGCCAGGAGCAGAAACATAGCAAATATTTCCAAGAATTTGAAATCAACCCCTTTGATTTTCAAGCAAAACTTTCTGATTTGGCTTCCAGAAGAAGAGTGTTTCATCAGATCATGTTGTGAGGAGGAAAAGCTGGGTTGGGGGGGTGAAGAGACTTGAGGGTGCTGTATTTTACTGTACTGGCTGTTGAGGTAGGGGTAGGGTCAGGACTGTTGTCATGGTGCAGGCACATGTGACAGGGCAAGGCAAGTCAAGAGGGGATTAAAGACACAGCAGGGGCAGGATGCCCAGCACACTTCTGCAGTTGGATAACACTTGAATGCACTTCCCACAGGCTGGAGCAACTCAGGAAGTGGACACATAGGAGCATCAGGTGTTTCGGTGACATCTCGACTCTCCTATAGCCAAATGAAAGAGCACGGAAGGAAGCGTTATTATGGATAAAGCCTGAAACTGAGACTCATCACTGGATCTCATTTCCCACTGACAAGAATGTTGTCTCAGGCCTTTGTTGCTTGTTTGCCTTTCTCTCAAGCATATCCCTTTCCTGTTTGCAACACAGTCAAAAAATACACACAAGAGAACGAGATGCATCCTCCACCATGGGGGATGCACTCACCAACTCTATTTCACATACGTAGCTTGTGAGAAAACTGGGATGACCCTGCCCATTCGACTACTCCCTTCCAAGAAGACTTCATTTAAGACTGCATAATCTTCATTGCTTGCATTTTTCATGTATTAATATTAGACAAAGACAAATCAAACATGGCAGGTAGATGGGGCTCTGATAGGCAGGTAAATTATTTTCAAAGGAGAACAACCCCCCCCTTCCCCCTCAGGGATATGTATGTATTTGTGATGGAAAAAGTTTTCTATTTTTCCATTTTGCACAGAATTCTACACTGATGTTAGGGCTGAGGAAATAATTTTTAAAAAACTTAAAAGCTCAAGAGAAAAAAATCTAGAACAACAAGAAAAAAAAAAGGAGTCAAACCACCGAACGGGCAAAGGCCATAGACTGATGCCTGGAAAATCTTATCTGCCCCTTTGGCCATACCAGTGTGTCCTATTTGTACTGGGTCACTGAGACCTGGGGCAATACCTTCCCATCCTTTCTGTACTGGTTTGTTGTTCCTAGAACTAAATCAAAACATCCAGATTCATGACCAAATAAAATCTTGCTACCCTCAATGTTCTTCACAAACAGTATCTAATTCACCCTTTAAAAAGCTTTATAAACTCATTGCAAGAGCTAAAATACAGGCAGAGCCCTTCAGCACAGCCAAATATTCACCCCTTGTCTTTAGAAATAATACAGGGCCCACAGGTACAGTCACCACCTCTACATACCTTTGTGTGCTACGGACATACAAAGCTCATTTGTTGGGATAATGTGCAAATTGGGGTCCCAAAGCTTGGTCCATTTGAAGGCACCTATGGCTTTTTCCTCAACTCGAGAAGGACTCATTTTTTTCCTGGAAAATGTGCTGCTTCTGCTTCTTAAAGAGCACACCAGTAATTCAGACACACACAGAATAAGGATTTATTTCCTCTGAAGATGAGATTCTCACTCAGCTCCTGAATGACCGCTCCAGGCACTATACTATGGACCACAGAGCAAACACATACCATACTGCAGCCTCACCCCCGCTAGCCTTGTGGTGACCTGAATTCCCAGCTTCGCTGCAAAAACCACTTCTAAGCTTTATACTTTTTAAAAAAGGAAACCTCCAGGACTGAGCTTCTCAGAGGACATAGGATCAGGATAATTTTTCAAGCCCAACTATACATAGGCTAGAAACTAAGTGGTCCAGTCCCTCTGCCTGCTTCAGAGGTGGGTAATTCCGGGTCTGCAGAGGCACCACTCAGCAAAGTGCCAGAGCAGCCTGTCATTTAAGGCACCCCGGGGGTTAAGCAGCAGCTAAATGATGCTTGGCAGCATTGGAAAGTTTTTCGAACTGAAGGCATTGTTTCCCATGTCAGGTACCTTCATGAGCTTGGCTCTTTTTTGAACCAGCCCACGGATGTGGATCCAGCTGGACACGCACCCCTCTCCTGGCGCTGCTGTGTTACTCACCCATTGTACTTCGGGAATGTGTGGGAAATCATTATGCCGATAAGCTTAACATTATCTCAGTTATCAAAAGTGTGTGATGGTTTGTTTCCATACACAAACTTGCTGGAATCAGATCAATTTTTTTTTCTTAAGTCAGGCTCTACAGGATCCATTGGGGAGTGGTAGGAGCCTAAGTGTACACTCCCAAGTCACTTGCTTTCCCTTTTGAGTACTTATTTTGGAAAAACCTATCAGTGAGTTTCTACACTGCCCTCCCAGATGAATTATAGCTCACCACAGCCACCCAAATGCTTAATTTTCTGTAATATCTAAGAGGAAATTACTCTCGTAATCCTCAAATATATGATTAAAAAAACAGATTGTAGCCCATAAACCCCATTCTATGCTCACCTTTAAACACTGTGTTCCCAGGACAACATGCAGATCATTCACTGGCCTGTTCTCCTACCTTCATGCTAAACAAAGGTGATTATTTATATAAACAATGTCTTTTTATAGATCTTCAAAAGGGAGACACGGAAGAATCTTTGGCACAGAGCAGCAAAACAACAACTGAAAGAGGCAATACAATAACTCTGCTCACACATTTTTAGTGCTGGGGGCACTACTGAAGAATTATGGGATGTTCAGCTGCCTATTGTCAAAATTGAATACTCACTATCTTTCACCCAGTTTGCCATTTAATGGAAAGGTGTCTACAGAGATGCTTGGTGGAAATCCATGCTGCTCTTTCCCTGTGGAAGAGGACAGCCACATCTACCAGGTCTCCACAAAGAAAATCTTTTATGTCTCCATTCACAAGCTGAGCTTTTACCATGTACTTGGTGGGACAGACTCATTTGGCAGAAGACACTTCCTGACTACTTCTTTTCATACTCTTTTTATTATTTTAAATATAAATCAGGAATTAAGGCTCAAGAGGTCATCAAGGATGGTCACAAATTTATTCTTGAAGTCTTTTCAAGACAGTGTTTTACACTTCATAAGTAGGCACTATAATCATTAACAGCTATAATGGCATGCCAAGGGGACTGACATGATATAAAGAAGAATATAAAGAAGCCCAGTGACTACGAGGATATCTTTTTTTATCAGGCTGGCTTTATGAGAGTTTGAGTTCAAGTATTTGCAATATGTTGACTTGCAATAAAATGGTACCCAGCTCAACAGAGTAGGTGTGCTAAAATCACAGAATCACAAAAATCATGAAAATCCATGCAGCAGTTGACTTGAGACCTAAACTACTTGTTAATTTGGACTGGATATCAGGTACTGGGCAACCAGAAGTCAATGGCTTCCTGGGAACAACACCTTTTTTTTTTTTTTTGGTTTGTTGTTTGTGTGGGTTTTGGGTGTTTGTTGGTTGTGGGGGTTTTGTATGGTTTTGTTGGGGTTTTTTTGTTTGTTTGGGAGGGTTTTTTGTTTTTTCTTAGAGGGGTGGGGCTTTGGTTTTTTATGCTTAATCCTGGGCCGATTATTTTCCTGTGAAACCCAGGAATCAATATCTGCGGTGTGGTGTAAAATGACACCACTGTGAGTACAACCCTACTCACCCACTACCAGGACTGCACAAGGCGACAATGAGTTTATCAGAACCCAGCCCTTAATGGAGAAAGCACATAGAAAATCATCCTATGAAACATGAGATACAAAAGTGATATGAAACAGTATCTTATTCACCGATTAAAAACACCCCAAACAAACTGCCTGGTGAGCTGGGTCGATTTGCATCTGAATCTCCTCATCTGCACACCACCTTCAGCCAGAGGAAAAGATGAGGGGGAAAAATGTGCCAATACAAAAGAAGAACAAATAAAACTGGAAGAGAACTGAGCAATCACAATATTTGAATGTTATTAATCAAGGAAAGCTACTTAAGCATGTAAGATAACTAGGTCTCCCTCCATCCTCATGATAAAACTTCACTAATTTCTAGAGGTAATAGTAAGTGAGGTGGGTGTTTTGTGGCTTCATTTCTTTCCTACTCTTAGTATTACTGTTTTCCCCAACTGATTTACATCTCTGCTTAGAGCAAGCATTCTTTCCCATGGTAAGAACACAAAAACAAGGAAGAAAGAAACATCTAATATGACTCACAACCTTTGCCAGCCTCAAATATTTATTCTTCCTTCAGGCATTGATTGCCACCTTCTGTAAAGTTATTTAAATCTGCCTCACCTCCTAATTCTTTTTTTTTTTTTTTTAAGGCTTATTATTTGGAGGATCTTTTCCAGGCTGCTAGCACTAGGCCATGCTATCTTACTTTTAGAAAAATAAAAAACCTCACACTCCTTTCTTTTTTTTCTTTTTTACATCTCTAACCCTTAAGTTAAAGAGCCCAATTTGACACTGATTCCTTTCTGAAACAGCTCATTTTTTATTTATAAGTTTGCATGAGTAATAATAGATGTTTTTCTGTCTGTTCTTAGTAGCATGCCCTCCACAGAGTCTACAGGACTGTCCTTCAACCCTGACCAAAGCTCTGCTCTAACAGATGCCATGGATTCTGGCTTCCCATAGAGAACATATGCATTACTATTAAAAATGATTTGGGATGACATTAAAACACCCTTGCTGCTATGTCAATATATTAAAAAGGAAAAAAAAAAAAAAAAAGCAGAACACCCAAACAACAATCTTCCTCAAATTGCTGACTATTTGAAACTGTTCCTGTTCTGTGAACTTGCTTTGCCTTCTACCATCTTCTAGAAGAAATCCAGGAGAAAGGACTGACTAAGGACTCCTCTTACTTCTAGCACCCAAAACCAAATCCTAACACACGCCAGCACTTGTAAACACATGTTTCTTCATGCTCTGGAAGTGTAGAGAATGACTTCCTTATTGGGTGAGTTTGACTTATGTTCAGGGATAAGATCAGATGATTTTAAAAAAATACCAAGCTACTAAAACAAACAATCTCCATACCAGCACTGCTCAGAGGCAGAGCTGTGCTCAAGGGATGAAGAGGGCACCTAATAAGGGACAGCATTTTAAGAGAATTTGTGTTCTTTGTAGCTCCCTCCAGGGTGTATAGCTTGGCTTCTAGTGTTTTGTTTATTGAAGTCCACTGATCATCAGAAAAGAGATGGGCAGTGCAACTACAGAGAAAAAAAAAAAAAAANCCAGAAATCCTAGTACAAGAAAGCCCTTGCTTCCAATGCTGCTGACCATGTGATGATAGTTCGCAGCTGAGGGGCCTGGAAAGACAAAGTTATCATAGATCCTCCTGCAGAGAGCTGCTGAAATCATCACGGACCTGGCCAGACCTGTAAGGTCCACCAATATCTGTCCTTAAACTTCCAGCCATTTAGATCCCTCCTAGAGGACAGAAAGGAGGAAAATAGGAAAGGCCAGAAGCAAACAAACACAGTATAGCTTCAGTGTTCTTAAGACAATTTAGTGGATCAGATAATGCCAAAAAAGCGTCCCATTTAGTAAGAAATGCTATATCACTTGCAGCTCCACTCGTTCCTTCACAGTTACAGCTGTTCTTCTCTTCACTCTGAGATTTCATGCCCCATGGGGCAAAGTCTGAAAAAATTAATACTTTGTGTTCCTGAGTATTACCTGCACTTAGGTAAACAACCAACACAAGGGAGAGAGGTGGAAATACAGGGAAGGTGTGGGAAAGAAAAAGGGTAAAGTAATAGGGAATAAGGTGAGAAAAATAATTAAAACAAAATCAGTGGGATAATTTGGAATAACCTCCTTTTACTCTAAGTGGTCAATCACTGACTCCATGGTGGCTTTGAAGGAACAGGGCAGGAGGACCTATGTCAGCTAATGAACTACGCAGAAGTCCATCCCCATAGCTCAGAGACTTGACTCCACCTATCCTCTCAAGAAACAGGCAGCAGAAAAATGAGGCAGTGACAGGGCTGGAAGAAACTGATCAAATGTCCTGACTGAGTCAGTGGCAAAGCTGACGTCTCCTTTTCCTGATCTCTGAAAGCAAGACTGCTGTTTCCTTATCTGACTCTAGAGGACATCCAAATGTACTTGATTTTCAAAGGGGTCAGCTGCCTTCTGGAAAGGAGAGGTCTAAGAACAGGCAGTAAATATAACTCCTTTACAGCAACTAATTCATTCACTGTAAATCGCCTTATGATTTTTAACCAACAGCCCAAAGCAAGATTGCAAGATGGGGCTCACACTGTACAGAAGGATTATGGCAATTAAAAATATGCACACAAAGACTCAGTCTTGAACCAACTGCATTTCTGGGGTACACGTCTGCTACATTTAAAAAATAAAATCACATCAAATGCACACACAATCCCATTTATATCCATGCAAGCAAGATGCAATGTGCCTATGCTCACCCCTGCAAACGAAAAACAGCACCTCTCTTTCAAACACCAAAAAGCTCCTAGGGATAACCTTTCACAAATAAACAACCTGCTCTGCTCAGAGAGGGATTTTATAAAGAACAGAGATTACAATGGGCTTAATCATGATTAAACACTGATCTGGCTCTATCTACTCAAAAGCAGACAAAAGATAAATAAAAACCTCCAGCAGATGCATTTCATACTGGAAATTCTGGAACCTCAATTGACGTCATACTTTTTATGTTCTGATAATATCTGGAGGAAACAGTACACTGAACCAAGGAAACAAAAGCAAATTTTTAGTTAAAATTCTCCATGTGCTGTGTAGAAAGAAGGCAGCTAAAGCAGGGAACACACAGGGCAGCTCAGCATTTTACAAACCTGGTTTTGACTGCAGCTGAAATTGCACCAGCAGAGTGATGCCACCAAAAACAAATGAGCACTCCCTTTTGCTCTCATCTCCTGGGTTTTACCCCATAAAATTGTGCAACAGTAGTCACTGAATCTCTTCTCAGATGAAAGCCACTTCTGATCAACGGCAGGCATGTTAAATTTCTTCTAGTAAAATAATGCCACCTCCTCAGTATCACCCCAGTTGTGCTTCACTGATTCCTCATGCACAATGGGAAAATACTGTGTGATGGGAAGGGGCTGAATTTAGCAAATATCTCTCAAATACAGACATCTGGTCTTTCATATGGGTGAGGAAATCCAGGAAACTGATTCCACATCATGGGAGACAACTCCAACCATCAGTACTGCTGAGGGAGGTGGGAAAAGTCAAAAAATGAGCACAGATTGTTTGCTTACAGTGCTAAGCTTTCCATTTAATGCAACACAGTAAATGTGAAGAAAGACAAATAGCTCTTTATATGGGGGGGAATCTACCTGGAGGATCAGGCTGATCAGAGTTTTTTCATTCTATCCTCTCGATCAGAAATTCCCAATGGATGACCAAGTAAGGTTAGGCCAGCAGACAGAAGAGATCCCTTCCTGTGCTGACAAGGTACATCACTGACTGTCCCCGTGTCCAGAGAATGCATTCTGTGCTTCAGAGGCACCAGGTGAAAGACTTGCAATCCCTCTTGATTTGTGACCTCCAAAACGTCTCCAGTGAAGGTGAAAATCCCCACTCAGACAGTGCAAGCCTACTGATAATTACTTTGTTCTTTTCACTTTATTTTGACTGACCTCTTGGATGTAGCTCACACAAATTTGCCATCACTGTTACAGACAGACCTGAACAGTGAAACTTATGTTACTTACACTGATTTTCAAGCTGCAAGTTATCGTCAACTTCAAGAACATCATCCCTAAACAAAATCAAAATTCTCACCCCAATTCTTATTGGGCTTCAGCCCACCTAGTGTGTCTCATGGCAGTTTAAATAAATCTCTTCCAACTTCAGGCAGAACAATCATCACTTTGCAGATGAATTCCACACTTAACAAACTGCAGATCAGAATCTCATGACTTGCATGTCCTAGATGAGAAGCCAACAAACTTCTCTGTCTATGAAATAAAGTGGCACTTTGTCATTTTGAGTAACAGCAGATGCATTTATTTTTTAATACACAAATAGGAAAATAATGGGTTACTGTTGCTTGTTCACAAAGCAGGCTTACCTTATAAAAAGCTGGGGATTACTAAATTGTACAAATTATTTAACTTTCCTCTATAACCCACCTCTGAAGGAGAAATGAGCTCAGGAGCCCCTACTAACACCTGAAAGATGCAGGAAGAAACATTGAGATTGCAAATACTTCTATATTTCTTGTAATATGGATGACTCTTCCAGCACAGTTTACTGGCATCGAGCACCAATAAGAACAATTGCTTTGGTGTACATGCTTGCCTATGGAAAATAACTAGAAATTTAAATGCTAAAACAGTAACCAATGTGAAATGTCACCTGGCTAGGCAGTTCAACCTAATTACTTACACAGACTTATTTTTAAACTATAAAAACAGCATGTTCCTTGGGAGAATTATTTTTTCCCCTTCCCCAAATAAATACAATTAACATTTGCCAAGTAGAATTCTTTTTCTGCAATTAAGGACTTGCCAAAATTAGATAAAGTAAAGTACTCAAAAACACACTGGAGCTAGAGTGTCGCTGGGAGTCTCTCCCAGAGCTGTGCTGCTGGAAGAGGAAGAGATGTTTCATACAGGCTCAGCACCAACAAACCTGCGTGCCTGAGATACTTCTTTCTAAAGCCTGAGCGGCCTTGAACCCTTGTGGGGACAAGGCTGGCATGACTGGAAGCCTTCCCATGGCATCTCGCCATCTGTGCTCTTCACCGCCCCTGGCAAATGCCAGCAGCCCTTCTGAAGGGAAGGCATGTAAGTAACGCAATCCCACAGCAGCAGGGCCAGCTCAGCAAGGGGGCAAGGGGAAGCAAACACATCGATTTGAAGGCTCAAGGTAGGACAAAATACAGGTAAGCACAGGCTTGGTTTTAAGCTGCCTGTAGCTCACGTGGAGCCTGTGCTGGAATGGGTCTGACAGGCAATGGCCAAAACAAACACAAACAAGCCCACCTCTAACCCAGAATTTTCTCCAGGTAAAGGCTTTTGTTCTTCTTATGTGACCTGGTTCACTGAGATAAATTATTATTTTCCCATTCCTCCTAACAACAGCAACCATGGTGCTGGGGCTCAGCTCTACAAGCAGCACCTCCATCTGTGGTGCTTACAGGAGCCCATGGCACCACAGAAAAACCAACCAGCTCATGAGAAGCATCCAAGGGTCAGTCAAACTTGTCCTGATCCAGAATGGGCTGTTATTAAACCTTGCCAATCATCCCTTCTGTCTTGGCAACCCCAGGCATAAATGCCACCAAGTGTGGTAGATCTTCAGCTTAAAGGGGCATCTTAGCCCAATTTGCCAAAACATTGGGGTTTAGGAAATTAAACAAATAGAGTCTTTGCATGACACAAAGCTGCTCACAGTGTGTTGAGTTTCTTTTCAATAGCCAAAGTGGGAGAAACATTTAAAGACTCTTAAGAATCTAAGATAAAATGGCATGAAATCCTTTTGCAGAAAGCAAGACCCCAACAGTTCAAGCAAGTTCTCCCAGCCTGCTCCAACAGTCCACTGGCTTCATGTGCCTCACCTCACAGTCAGCCTGTGTTATTTATGGCCAGAATAATTTTATGACACTGTCTCGAAGCCCTGGTTCTCAGGGCCTTAACTTAGCACATGCACTCAAATTCAATGTGGTTTGATTTCACAGAGCTAAACTGCAGCCCCTAAGCCTCTTCAGGGGGGCACTGCTAATTCAGCAGTGGTCTTCTGCTCACTCTGGAATTCCATACAAGTGTCAAAAATATGTAAGAACACTTTCAAAGTTAGGCATCGAATTTTAGAAAGAAGAAAGTTTCCAAAGTTCAAAACCATCTATGGAAGACTGGAAAGTGTCCTATAGGAAAAACAGTTTTAAGTTATTATGTCTATAGATACTTTATAGAAAACTTCCCCTCAAAAACCAGAAAAACCCATTTTAGAATAAATATTAAAATATTATCATTTAATATTCTGTATTCACACAGTATAATGCTGATAAATACTGACTTAAGAATACAAAACTCAGCACGGCGTTCTCAAAACCTGACTCTGCAAGCAGGCTAGACAAGGGAAGTCTGTGGGTTTCCTTCCCCTCCTGTACTTAAAAAATAAAGACAGCAAATTTCTTTGAACTTACATAATTCAAGCCAGTTATTTTCCATAGGGCTAAACTGGCCTTTTAAATTCTTTAAGCTTGGCATTGTATGAAAGCGGATATCAAATATTCAGAGAGCTCAATTTAGAAAGATCATTTTTCTGAGGCTGAGCCTTTCTGAAGAGCTTCCTGCAGCGCTCTAGACAATGCCTCAAACAGCCACTCCCACCAGACTGAGGTCACTTAACCTTGCCAGGCCATGTTTTTGGAGGCATTGGGCCAAAGGGAGGTACGGGTCCCTTGGAAAGGTGGGAAATATACATGGTGTGAGGTGCCAGAGAATCCAACCGCTGCAAATGATGAAAATTTGCTAATAACTAACTGTTTTGCACAATGAGTGGTTGAGAGCCATGCCTTGTTCGCTTGTGAAAAGCTACAATGTCACCTGTGTAGTCCTTTGTCACTGCCTTTAATCAGTATCTACCTCTTTATCAGAGAAATCAGAGTTCACAAAAGCTAGTGAAGAGATGCCCCGTGTGAATTAACTGGGGTGTATGGAGAACCTCTGAGAAATGCATCTCTGGTCAGTGGCAAAGCACAAGGCTGAAGCACCCACTGCTGCTGTATTTCATTTTACTCACTAATTCTAGAGTACCCAGCAGATGCAGCCTGAACACAGCACTGCAGGACCTTCTCCTTCCCACAGACAAGGATGTGTTCAAGGCAGGAGAAGGTTTGCTCCTTCCTCCCTGAGCCTTGCGGCACCACCTGTAGCTACAGAGGAGCTGCTGCTGGTCAGCACCAGCCCAGTGCCTGCCCTAAGACAGCTTTTCCAACAGGGCTCAGAATCCAGTTGGGTTTTTTGCATCCTAATAAATCTCTCATGCTGCCCCACAGCTGGCTCCTTGCTCTTGTAGGTGAAGGAGCTAGTGTAGGAAGTGAAGGGAAGCCACTGGTCCCAGTAGGGGCACTGGGAATCCAGTCCTACATGCCAGACCAGAAGAATCAAAAAGCAAAAAGAAATACAATGCTTGGTTGTTCATTCAGAAGAAGGCCATCACAGAACGGTTTGGGTTGGAAGGGGCCTTAAAAGATCATTCAGTTCCAACCCCCTGCCATGGGCAGGGACACCTTCCACTAGACCAGGTGGCTCAGAGCCCCATCCAACCTGGCCTTGAACACTTCAGGGATGAGGCATCCACAGCTCTAAGGAACCTGTTCAAGTGCCTTCTCACCCTTACAGTAACAAATTTCTTCCATACATCTCACCTAACCCTGCTGTGCTTGCAACACCCTTGGCTGAAGAGTAACACTGGATTTTATTATTTACTGCTTAAGCATTGCTACCCCAAGCTTGCTGTAAAATCAGAAAACACCAAAAGCTCATGGTCAGCTTAGACAAAACATTGACCCTCTGCCTTCATGCACTATGTAGCTAGGAAGATGTCCTATTTTATGCTGCATGATTTTCCATTAAGTTAGGAAGCACAACTAATACAGAGGGCTTTAAGAGCTTAAACGTGTTACAATAGGTGCATTAAATATATTTTAAAATACCTTTTCCAGTGCTTCCCTGTCAGCCAGCTCCTGAACAGCCAAAAGCTTGATACTGTAAGAAAAGACAGAGAGAAAAAGAGAATTAATCACTCCACTGCAAGCATTACAGGAATTGAAGTAACAGCAGAACTGAAACACTCTTAATCTTCTCTCTTGACAAAAGAAATACAAGAAATGCTCAGGATAAAACAAACCAAAGCAAGAGAGACAGTGTCACTTTGCTTAGAATTAGCCCTCACAAGCAGATTTTTTTGTGTCCAAATTACAAGCATATCTGAATTTGCCTTACAGAGAAACTGCATTAATCATTACTTTTGTAATATCCCAAGTTAACACCAAAGGATCTTCCCAATGACAAACACAGAAGAATATTCTAGACATTTGTGTCAGTTGTAGTCAGCTTTGTTCCTCAGTGTCAACAGGTTTATATGAGTCCCAAAACAGCCATTCCCACAGATTTTTATTATTATATATGAGGTGCAGTAATTAAGACAACCCAGCTCAAGAAATCTGGGGAGAGATGAGGGAAATGTGGACCACTGTTTAAAAGCAGGGTAGAAAGATAATCCACAACTATTATTCTTGTAATGCCCTTTGCCAATTAGTCCCAAATTTCTTCGCCTACTGAATCTTTTCTAATTTTACCTCTAGGGGCTAAATCCTGCACACTGAATTTCATTCACTTCAACAAGGTTATGAGAGTTACTCAAGCAGGATTCTACACCTGTATTGCAACTCTGCATGCTCACTTCCCTTACCCAATCCTAAACCCAGCCACTTAATATATTATCCTTGGACTCCAGAGGATAATTTCCTTCACCCAGGGATACAAAAACATTTGCATGGCGACAGAAGAATCAAATGATGCATATAAATATTGTTTAAATTACTCTCACCACCCTGCACACAGACACAGTAAAAAGCCAGTATAGTTAAAAGCTCATATTCAAGAAGCTGTGAATAGTCCACACAGAAGTCTGCCAAAGGATATAATACAAAACGTTTTATTAGCCTTTCAGAACCTCAGAGCAACAGTGCATAACTCTTGAACATCCACTGGCACCTTGTATGCTAATTATGTACATCCATCCTGCAACAGCAGCTGGCAAAGCACAGTTTTAGTCCTGTCCTTCTGTGGCTTTCCACTGCAGGTATTCACAGCCTAATCCCTAAACACCAATGTGCTTTCACTTTAATGGACTTCTAGCTCTCAGTGTCTTCAAAGCATCATAAAATGCCCATATCCAGTGAATTACAAAATAGCCACAGACAATACATTTCTAGTCTGTAGAGACTATTACTACTAAGACAGAGGGGGTGGAGATGGTTCAGAAAGCAATGGGATAATCAGGAAAATGAAAAAGGTATTCTATTAAAGCCCCACCACTATGGTAGCAGGGGACATGTGATTTGGTATTGCTGTTTGGTAAGCACATTAGGCTGCACACAAGCATTCAGCTGAACTGGAAGGTGCCTAGGGAAAGTACAAAGCCAATACAATGTATTTGCAAACATCATTTTCCTTGTAATTCAGCCAGCATGCAAAATAAAGAGGGAATGGGCAGCAAGCAAAGAAGGCACCTGCATTTAAAAAACACTCAAGTACCCTCAAGTACAACTCAGAAGGAGCCTCAGGTTGGAGAAGAACATCCAATAACCCAGGCAGTACAAATGCAGCCACAGTCAAGACCTGTCTCTGAATTCAGGAGCCACCTCTTCATTTGGATAACTCACCCCTGTTGCAGTGCACTTGAGAAAAACCCCAGACAGGTGAGAGGCAGGCAGGCTAACACACACACACACACACAGATGCATTCAGGCTGCTCACAGCCAGCTGGGCTGCTGCAAAGGTGGCTGCCAGTCTGTGTGTACATGGGTTGGGGGTATGCTAATTACTTCAGTCTTTTTCTTTTTGAAGCTAGAGACTTTTTGATTACTTAACCAAATCAATCAAGGCTGCAGATGCTTCTAGCAATTGACTGATTTATTTCTAGAATGTTATTTGTGAATTATCTGACACTCAATAGCTGCAGAAGAAAGATGCAGAATCCTCCAAAAGCAAGTACCACTTTCACTAGAGATCATCTCACTGTCAAAACCTACCTTCCTTCCCATTTACATATGTAAAGCCCCACAAGAACTTTTTCAACTGGTGCATGTTTATTTAAAATAAAGAATACAGTTACACAGAAGCAAGTAACAAAACAGGAAGCAGGAATATTTTTACTTTATTTTGTTATATTATGGAGATGCTGTACCCTTATTCAGAGGTGAAGAATCCATACAAAGGTTTTACATCTTGCAGAGATACTGCATATGCAGGGTCAGAATCAAATCTCAATTCAAAATTGCTACATGATTTGCAGCAAGTGATTCCTGGAGAGAAAATTTGCTGTTACAAATGGAGATATCAATGTTTGCCCAGTACTTTACTCTTTTCTCCTCAGGTGATACCTGAAAATACCTCAGGTATTTTTTCTTAGTCAAAAGGAATCCGCAAATGCAAGTATCAGCCTTTATACAACCAGCTGCAAGGTCCTTCTTTCCTTAAAGCACCATCACAGATGCTGTGTCTGTCCACTGGATTACAGGCCACTACCTGGAAAATTGTTCTTAATAACCAGTTATTTACTCCTATTTCTTCCAGCAGTTCCAAGCAACATTAGTATGTGCTACTTGATGCAATGTCAGCTTGGAAATGCAGCTTCTTTCAGAGCTGCTGCTTGGGGCATTTGATGCTTCAAAAAGAAATCAGGCTGCTTATTTAGGCACTACATCAGCAATCTTACAACCACTGAGAGCAGCTCATAACTTCATTTGCTGTTTGTAGCTTTTGTGTTCACCAAGGATTTCAGAGTAGATGGGAATACAGTCAGTAACTGGGGGCGGGGGAGAATTAAAAAAATCTCAGATGAAATGCAAATAAAGTTGACAAAAGCCAGTGCTGAAGCCCAGGCTCTTGCAGTCTCCAATCAACACTTAAGTACTCTGTTTATATATATACTTGGCATTATTTCTTTCACCCTCACCTGTGTTGTGCAAATACTAACTCATGAATAAAGTTGTAGAAAAGTCGTATTTCCCAAAGAAACCTTATGGCTCCTGGAGAGCCTTCTCTAACTTACTAGCTTTAAAATATACTGGTTGAGAAAGCTGTAATTTGAGTAACTATACTGCAAATGGCTCTGCTTGAATCTGAAACTCTATTAAAAATACTCACTGACTGAATTACTTACATGATCTATTTAAACAAAGCTACTGAAATTAATATCCTGGCACCCCAGGCACACTCAAAATACTTGAAAACATGCAGTGATCAGGATGAAGGACTCTCCTCCAGCACTGAAAATATGCAAACATGATGTGCTGTCAAGGAAACACATGACCCCCTCTTTTTTTGGCCATGGGTGACGCACAGCATTCTCCTCTAAGGGAATTCCTTTTGGCTTCCAGAAGATTAGTCACAGTGCTGAGCAAACGCCTATAGCTACAGCACATTTCTACACCTCAGGGTATCATTGCAATCCTTTCCTCAAAGTCTTCCTACTTAAAAACAAGTAGCATTGGGTTTCTCTTTCTAATCCCACATACCCAGGAGTCATTTAAATCTTTTTTGCAGTCTTTTGCAACACTGCAAGCTTGCAGATAGGTCCCTTGCTGACTGGTGCATTCCTGTTCACCATGAGCCATCATGACCGCGGTTAATTTGCACTGAGCTTCACTTCCCGGCTTGAATTCGCATTGCCCACAAAATCCCATCTGCTCTTGCAGTGGGGAATGTTGGGGCTTTCCTAAGAACCACTAGAGGGTCATCTGCCTATGAACCAGTGGCTCTGCAGCAAGGCAGATGGGACAGACTGAGACTGCCCTGAGGTCTTCACCTGAGGAAGAGAAGCGGCTTCCTCCAAAACTAGCTTGAAGGGTGCTTTAGGGGTAGAAAGGTTTTTAGAGTTACAGTTAGTTTCTGGACCACCCCTGCACAGAACTAGAACTGCCATTATGGACACAGGTCACCTGGCTGCCACTAGCAAGAGAGCAGGTCCCCAGAGCAGAGCACTGATGAGCAGTGACCTACGTCTGCTGAGCTGAGCACAGCAGCATGGAGCTGAGGCTTCCATTCAGTGCAGAACCTGCTAATTTTGAGGAAAAGGGAAAGAGGAGAAAGTGAGGAAAATGTAAAGCATTAAGTTCAGCAATCAGAGACTCGGGGAAGTGTTTAAGCCAACACTTGGCCTCACGACAGTGTCCTACAAAATCTCAATTACAGACCTTTGCTGGAGGCCTGAGATTTTCCAAAAGCTTCATGCTTTCTATCAGCCAGTGCATAAGCATAAAGTTAACAACACTGACAAATGCCATTTGAGTTCTCTTGCTTTTCTGTCTCCTTCTTCAGCGTGCAGCTATACCAAATCTTGCTTCAGCTAGACTCAAAGACATTATAAATAGCCTATGCAAAAACCACTCAATCCCAAACCGTCATTTCAAGCAACATTAAATAATTCCTTTCTCCCTCTCTTACTCTTCCTCTTTGTTCTTGAGATAAGATCCCACAAACATATTATGGCCCACGCTGAAGTTTTATGGATCATTTACGTCTCTAAGAGTAGAGCATGAATGCATGTAACTGAAGTGCTTAATGACAGGCGTGTGTGACTCAGTTAACAGAAAGAACAGGAGAAAACCACTTGGGCCACCAAATTTGTACACTAAAATTGTATTTGCAAATCTATCCAAACTGGCCTTACTCATAAATCTATTCTGCTCTACGAGATGGGGATGAAACATGAGAGTTGGACTAAAAAAAGGACAAAAACCGCAGCTGAGCTGTGCTAATGGTACCTAGGAGGGAGCACTCCCCATCAGCTGCTTGCTGTCCCTGTCCCTCACCTTGGTCTCCAGCTCTGCTGCTGAAAGGGCATGCTCATCACCATTCACACTGCAGCCCCTCTCCTTCCTTCAGCATTTGTGGGATGACAGGGTGAGTAACAACAAGGATGGGAAGCTACCCATGCATGTATGCATTCCCTGTGAGGGCTGTGGTGGTCCCTGCTGCCTCAGCTGCTGACAGCCTGAGGTTAAGGGCTGTGATTAACTGTGTTCTAATTCTTTTAAGTACAGCCAGATGCTTAGGCATCAAGCATGTGCTGCTTTGGGAAATACATGGAGAGCAGGGAAAGATAACAGCCCAAAAGTGACATAGAAAAACACAGATCTTGTGGCTTTAACAAATGTGGGGGGAGGTGGTGGGGGTGGTGTGTATAGAGGGGGCAGGGGGCTTGGGTTTTGCTGTTTGGCTGTTTTTTTTTAAATACAGAACTGCTGCTGGAGCTGTCCCTTGCTGCTAATGCCTAATGGGACCTAAGACTTCTCTTCCTGATTCTGCCTCTGTGATGATTACCTTGCACAAGAGCAGGTGAAAGAACAGCAGGCTCCCACCAATAGCACGGCAGACCATGTTTAACACAGTGAGGTGATGGGGGAGCAAGTCTGAGCACCCTGGGGCTGCAAAGGGATCTGTGCCACTCCTTTTTTGGTGCTGCCCACACTGACCAGGGCAATGGGTTGCCAAATGAGGTGCCTTTACAGTGAAGGAGAAACCTTTAAGACTTTCATCAATGCACGCACTGTTAGAAAAAATCTTATTTTTGCTGGCATATCACATTTACAAAGTTGTCTTCCCCCCCAAGACTCTGTTCACTCACACCCCCATAAAAACAAAAGCAGGAGGAGGAAAGAAAAGAATGCTCAATGACTTTCAGCCTCATACACTTCCTCCATCTACCCCTATCAAGTTAGATGAGGAAAAAAACCCCAGTTTCTCCTTTTCCAATAAAAGCATCTGCATCTTCTCAATCACTCCTTAAATGAAAGGAAAAACTGTGACCATTGCCACATCTTAACAGCTGCTGGAAGCCACCAGAGAATTTATGCAGTAAATAGTAAAAAGTAAGCTGATGGGCTTGGATAGGAATACCATGCCATATTGCTTTGGGACTAACTGCCAGCTAATGACACAACAAAATATGTTGGAAGATTCTCAGGAAAAAACGTATCTACTGTAAGGAGAAATTATGATAAAATCAGGGAGCTGCATTTCCTACATATTAAATGTATTTATATCTATCTATACTACAGATACACATAAAACAGATCATATACATGTTATATATAATTTTTGAAACATTCATACATATACACAACTATATATAGATGAATTTATTTAGGGCTGCTGTTTTTGCAGCTTCCTCATTGGGATGAAAGCAGACATTCTTCAATGTCTAGTCACTGCTGATTTGCCCGCAGCATGGTCTGAAACCAAAAAGCAGATCAAGGCACCGCAGCTGGAAAGGGAACCAGGAGTAAATGGAAGGAGCAGAGAAGCTGAAATCCATCAAGCAAATTGGCAATGCAGTGCAGGCCACACAAACAATCCCACCCTGATGTTTGCATTCATGGATCCTATTACATTATGTGAGTGATTGAAGTATTTGTCATGGGGAGAAAGGAAACTGTAATGGAACTAGAAGAGGGAAAACATGAATTATGGATGGTTACTACTGAGAGTGGAAGGAGGAGAACAGCAGCATTACAAGGCAGGAGGCAATTGAAATAGCTCATTTCTTCCCTTTCCTATTTCAGTGGTTCCCTGGATTTGCTCTCTACTTGCTGTTCTCTGTCCTAAACTTGTAGCAAAGCCATCATTTTGCCGGACCTATGAACTTAGCACTGAGGATCTGATATATGTTCAGCTGATGCTGTGGTTTCAGTGCAGCTGTATCATTGCAGCAACAGAAAGATGATTCATAAATTCTGGGCATTGTGAATTCCCAATGCACGAGAGAAAAACCAAAAAAGGTTGCAAGAACAGCAAACTTCTTCCTAGAATTCTGGAAGAGAATAAAACGTGCTCACAATGACCCAAACCACAACCAACTGCAGAAAACATGTGAATGCCCATGTATAATGAGGCTTGGAAGCCTTCTTGACCACCTCCTTGGAAACGCCCAACCCAAGCTATTTCCAAATGGATGAAATCCATGCTGCTGTGCATACAGACTTCCACTACACCAGTAAGCAGAGCAGGTCACACTCAGCAAGATTAAGAGGGCAGTTACTCAAAACTCACAGAATCTCTGTGATGCTATGGAAACATCACTCTTATCCATCCACCCAGAAAAGGTGTCTCCCGAGTTGTGAGGCAGTGATTGATGCTTTTTCAGGACACTTGTGCAAAATCTGGGGGCTTCTATCATAAAGAGGTTGTTAGGAGCAACGGGGAAGAGTCCTATTTACCTCTTTCTCCACATAGAGGATCAGATCCTGGGCCTAATTCTTTCCTTTTTTCAGGTAAGGGGGAAGGAGACAGGATATAATTTCTACTTGTAGAAAGTCTCTCTGAAGATTCCCTCAAACTTTTACACTAGAGGAAGTCACACAAGGGTAATTCTTTGGATGCATGAAATACACACATAAATACTGTCCTTTCTTTCATTATTAGGTTCATAAATCTGCATTTGAGTACATGGTACTGATGACTCAAGCACTGTGCTAACTGTATTTTTTAGAAACACTTGACTAAGTTAGAGGCTATCCTATGGCCTTTTCTTTTGATATCCTGCTATTATTCTTTATAATTTCTTCTCCAATTCTGTCTCTGCAAACTGCAATGCCAAGAGAGTGGCAGCAGTTAGAAAAGTAAAAGTCAGGGAAGACTTCCAAGGTCCTCAGAAGAAATGCTGGTTATTAAGGGCTGGGATACATTGCACTTGATTGAACAGAATCAAAGCTGATTCCTGAGAGGCAAAGGTTAATTAGGCAAATGACTCAAAAGGATCAATCTGTTCTAACTCATTATTTGTTGATTTTTTTTTTAATTTTTAAAAGCGAGTTTAAAATAGACTAGGCAGCTGAAAATATGTCCCAAATTCCCAAACACATGAGATGAAACCACAAAAAGCCTGGGACTGCCAGCAACATAATGACTCCAGAGTAGTAGCCTAATGAACAAAGAAGCAGTAAATCAAACAGCTACATTATATTATACTAAACACAGCCATGTTGTCCATACATAAATACTAACAGGTACATGCAGGGACCAGGTACATGCAGGGGCAATGCAGCCAAACTCCTGAAATCATTCAAAACTGAGGGTGACAGTCCAGCAGGCTTCTCTGTCACCACTTCCACCTCCATCTTCACTGATTGCTCCTGTGACAAACACTTCCCTACATGATAACTCGGGCAACAGAAGAGAGTACTACTGCAAGTGGCGCATGTGTGTATATGTGTGTGTTATATTTATGCACAAAAAAATTACACCAGTTGTTGCAACTCACTTCTGACAGACAGCAAACCAAAATCAGTTGCCTGAATTTAAAAAAAAAAAAGCAGGGGGGGGAGTTGGCTTTGAGTTTAATTCATATAATGAGAAAATGCATTTTTCTTTCTCAGTATTTAATTTCTTACCGTATTTAGCTAAGGGCAATAGTGTCTTCATTCAAACCAGTTCACCTAATGCTCAGTGGTTTTGAAGTTGGACAACGCCTTCTGTATAATGTCCACAGTCATAGGATTTTATTTTTTAATTTTTCAAAAGGTGCCTCTTCCTTCATAATTCCACAGAAAGAGTCACAGAGAATGTTGTGTTTGTAGCAACACTGATTTCTTCTGAGTCATTAAAACTGGATGTGAAAAACATTTAACTTGCACTGAATTATTCAAATCTGTCCAACAAGGGAGGGGACCAAGACTGAAAACAAAAATTTAGAAGGTCATAAAAATCGAAGGTGACAGAGCTTCCAAATACAGGCATTATGTTATAGTGCACGCAGTCTCTGGCATTTGGCTCTTTTTCTGGATTTTCTGAATCATTCCCTACTGGGGCAGAGTCTTAGTTCCAGCACCTTCTCCCACCCAGTCCTGCCCTACTGCAGAAGTGGAAAAACTGAGTAGTCACTAGTTAAATTAAATGGATATGCTTGTGAGAGGACACACCACCACATTACCATTCTGCCATGAATTACGAAGCTACCAGCAAAATTATGGGGCCTTGGGAGGCAAAGTGGTTAATAGGGACTCTATTTTAAAAATATACCTCTGTGTCCCTGCAACATAAAATGTGATTTGAAATAGCCTGCTTCCCTTTCTCCATTAGGAACGTGAACCATATGCTATCAAGCTCTTATGTGAAAGCTCATCATGGCCCCTTATTCAGCCTCAGAAACTTAAGGCAGGGTTACTTTGCCGTCCATGCACAGCCTCGTCTCAGAGAAAGGAGTTTACACAGTTAAAATAATTACAAAAGAATACAGTGAAATTCAGTTTGTTTTGTAAAATACTTGCTCAACAGCAATGCTGCAGTTTTATTTATGGTGGTACAACCACGATCAGCTGGTGACATCTGAGTGCCACCAAGATTTAGCCTGGTGTTGTGCAAAGAGTATTGAAGCTTCCTGGCTGAATTTGGATGTAGAACTCTGAAGTTTTTTACAGCACACTCTTAAGAGATTGACCCTCAGGAGCTGGCTCCTACTTCGAAGAGGCTGGCAGAGTGCCACAGCCATTGTGCATTTCATATGAGCATCTTTTGCAGAAGACTTTGTGCCAAACTGGAATTGTTTAAGTGATAGAGGACACTAAACACCGGGTATTAAAATAGAAGAACGTGCACAAAAATGCTCTGAGAGACACTATGAAATCACTGAAGAGAGGCACTGTGACAAGGAAAAGGAGCACTACAAAAACCAAGAGCAGTGCTTTGGTCAAGTGCACTTTTCTCCATGGCTCTTTCACAAGCAGCTTATGTTGTCTTTCAAATTCAAGGACATTTTGACAAAAAGGCTAAAATGAAGTGCATCATCATAACAGGTGGAAAACAAAGCAGAAACTGTATTAGCAGACAGCCCATACATT
This sequence comes from Erpornis zantholeuca, assembly GCA_013400515.1. NCBI lineage: Eukaryota > Metazoa > Chordata > Aves > Passeriformes > Timaliidae > Erpornis > Erpornis zantholeuca. The sequence goes on from VZTN01011710.1 coordinate 99,395, forward strand.
TTAAGGACTTCCCAATCTGTGACCAAAAGCCAGCCCACCCATATTCCTAGAGTGGAGCTTGGTAAGCTGGTGACAAGACCTTGACTCCAGTGCTCTGCAAGGGCAATGGGCAGACATCCAAAGACTTTGTCAAGGTGACTGAGACCTTGCTGCCATGAGAGTGGGGGAAAGTGTGGTTTTTACAAGATAACACTCACGCATTACTACGCCAACAAAAGTCTCCAGTGCAGGCCTAGCCTAACACTATCACATCTGCATGTCAACAGAGTGGAGCATCAGTCAGCACAGTCATCTGCTGCTCCACACACAGGAATGGTGTCAGGACCCACCGCCAACAACTGGGTTGCTCTCTTTACACCATCTATCCCATATGGTAAAGGCAAGGCCACAACAGACGAGAATTCCTCAAAACTGTCACTCAGCTAGCCCACTTGAAGGTTACTGAAAACAGAACAACCCAAGCTTTGAATGAATACGAACATTCACCCTCCTAAAACTGAGGTCAATTGCACAATACAAAACACGCAGTGAAGAAATGGAAAACTCTGAAAAGAAGCAGGCCAGAGGGAGCAAAGGCAGAAAACACAAGTTTTGCATGTCAGTGAAGATGACAGTCCTCTCTGTCTTGCATGCTCCCAAGTCTTTAAATGTCAGAAAAGCCACAGAAGACAACTCAGCCTTCTCGCAGTCTTCACCACTATTTACAAGCAGTGTTGATGTCAAGCCATAAAGAATTTTGTTTACACTGATGCAACACTCTTAGGTTGCCAGAAATGCAAAGAAATGTAGTCAGAAAACAACAGTCAGCCAATCCTCAGCTTGCATCTGCAAGAGCCCACAGAAAGCACAAATTAGATAAGAAAATTACTTGTCAAATAAGGGTAAGAAGTTAAAAGCCTTCTTTCCAAGAGCTAATTACTAAAGTATCCTATCAGCTTCATCTACAACATCACATGATACTGCATTAGAAAAGGGAATTTAGCTTATGGGGCATTTGAAGTGCCATTTATATAACACTAACCCAAATAACAGACCAGATGATCTTTCTATCAGTCCAGTTGTTTTGTACTTTAATAATGACTTTGAAGTGTGATGAGAGTTACGTGAAGCTTAAGCCTCCAGTTAGCCAAAAGCCAGAACCGCATATAGCCTTTGCTCTGAGTATCAGAGTAACACGGAAAGGTTTTGATTTAAACCTCCAGGGGATGCATCACATAGCTGTAACTCTAATCCGGGAGCGAATGTAATCCGTCCTCAGTTCTCAAAGTCAGAAAAACTGGCTGAGTCCACACTCTCCCAGCCAACAGCTGTCCTCAAACCAGCCTCTGCTCAGTTTGCTGGCAGAGATACACCGAGCAGAAGGGACAGACCACTCAAAAAGGAAGTATAAGCAACATAAACATGCCACTGAGCAGACTATGGACTACTTCCACGGGCTACTACCATTCACTTTCTCTCCTGCATCCCAGAAAATTCCTTGAGACCGTGTGTGACAAAGAGAAGAATCCTCTACCAACCAAATCCTGTGTGCCTGTCTCTAATGGTACAGCAGAACCACAAACACAGGAATATTGACCAAAAGAGGCCATTTGATGCAGCAGCATCCTCAACACAGGGCTATCAACACGGTCAGCTATAGCTTCACCCAGCTGAGTCTTGAAAACCTATAAAACACTACAACACTATGACCTTGGGATGACTCAGTGCTGCACCAGCTTCTGAGTGAGGAAGCTTCTTTTAATGTCTGCTCTGAAGATCCCAAACCAACCAAGTGCCCACCTGTACTAAAGCAGAGAGTTATTTTACCTGCAGTGCTGTGCTATGGGCTTCCATATGAGCTTCACAGGGCTTCGTTGACACTGCTGAGTTTCCTCAGGATCTTCTGGATTCAAGGACTACCATCTGCCACAGTGGCCACTCCCTCAAATTACACACAGTTATAGAGCATAATAACTTATTACTCATCATAAAGGATAATTATCCTGTGTGGCAAATATATACTGCCACAACGGTGTTGGTTGAAAAAGGAAGAGGCTTATCTGACTAGATACAGGGGTAAAGTAATGTTTTCTTTCCCCTGTCCCAACAGCAGCTTGTGCCAGATTCTTTAGAGGACGGAGTGAAACACATAGTAAAGAAGGCAAAGGGCTTCTCCACTTCCCCTGCTGCTCTCATCTCATGTAATGGGATGCCACCACTGTCCATATAAGCATCTCATCTGGTGGTTCCCAGGCCTTCTGGGCTGCAGCCTGCTGTAAAGATGGAAGCTGCCCTCCACAGCAAATGACACACTCTTGTGAAATATTTGACTAAAAGATACACAAAAGGGATGTCTCACCAACAGCGAGACCACAGTCAAATCAGTCACACCTCAGGAATGAGGTAGGCAGAGAGCAACTAATCCTTTATTTGAGCTTCTGTCTAGGTCCTAAACTGTGTGTAATTTTCTGGCATGGGTTTATTAATGTGCCATGTTAAAAGTTTCCTTGAAGAAAGCACAGCAGGTTCTTACCCTTGCTCTCTAATGTGCTTAGAAAATAGCACAGTTGAGTTACTTTACATTCACTTTCCACAGCAGCCTCTTTGTTCTAGTATCTTATGACTTTGAGATCAGGACAAACTTCATCAGTTAAGAAGCCTCATTAAAGTGATCTTTTTCTCCTACAGAAGAGGAAAAATCTTAAGTTTCTGTCATGGAAGTTATCACTGAGAGTTTTAAATTGTGGAATACTTCTATGTGGAATAGCAAATTTCAAACCAAGAGTGTTACATGGGTACACACACAGAAGCGCACATAGCCTGCAATGATTGGCACTGTTACAAAAGCAGATCCTACGGTCAATGTCTGCAGAAACACTGTGTACAGCAGCCTGCCTAGTAAATGCTTCCCTGCAGCTGAGGACTGTGCACAGGAGCATGACAGCTCACAGTCTCTCCTCGGTCCTAAGGAAAAGCCACGTGCTGTGGAAGCTCAGGAAGAATGCCATCAAAGTAGAGCCTCCTGAAACTCCAGGAGAATGGGTAGAACAGCAACAAAGCCAGGACCCCGTGTCATTTCTAGAGCTATTCCTGCAATTTCAAGGGCATGAATCATGACTTTATGGCAAATAGAACCACTGCATTTGTCAGAGTATTAAAAAAAAAAAGAAAAAAAAGCAAACAAATGAGCATTATGAGCACTAGTGTCAGTCTCCAAGTGCTCAGATTTGATAAGGAATAGTGCAGCACAACTGAACAAGGCCAGGCAGAGAAGCATCATGCTAAAACACAACAGCACTGCCCAGGCACCCTGCTCCCAGTGCCAGCACCACGACCATGCTGGCCACATCCACCCTCCTGGGGTGGCCGTATGGCATGGCTCTGTCTCCCTCAGTGGGCAGCAGGACTGACCAAATGCCAGAGGAGACCACCCAGGGAACCTCTCCCCATGCCATGTTCCCACCACACAGCACCTCTCCTGCCTGTGTAATTTAAAGCTAATACCTTCATACACCATGCCCTGTGGACTTCCACACACTTTACAGAGGCAGCAAGTGGTGATGCCCCAAACAGCCAGGGTGTAGTCTGGCTGTCTCTTGCAACTGCAAGCAGCGCAGTCTGAGCAGTCACCACTCCTGCTCAGCGAGCTGTATGCAGCAGCTGTTTAAGTGAAGCCAATTTACCTGGCAGACAAGAGGCTCCCAGATTAACCTGGACCAGCTCTGCCTGCTGAGGAAGAGTAACAAGGAGCTAGCGGGAGATGTCAGGAACATGTGCTGCTTCTTCAGGGATCAGAATGTGCCTGAAGCCACAGAGAAGTGATGGTACTCATCCAGCATCATGTCAGAGACAAAGGTGGGGCAGATCCAGAGTGGCTACAGTTCCCAGCCATAGCCTACTCCACTTAGACCACCTCACTTTTTAGTTCCTCATGTAGACATTTCACAGTGCAGGAAAGCATACATGTTATAAAAGTGATAATTATATAGTGTGCAGGGCTCCTACTTCCGACTTAAGGACAGCATTTATGCATTATTCATTACTTCAGCATTTGCTCTTTGCTATTTGGATCATTCCTCTGATTTTTGTAGTAACCCCCCTCCTCCTCCCCTTCCCCCACCATTTAGTCAAATAGCTCCTAGTTATAATTTTGATTACGAATTGCAAGCAGTGGTTTGTGGAGGATTAATTATGGAGGTGGAGTCAGAGGAAAAACCTGGTGGATGACAAGTGGTAGTTTAGAAGCACAGGACAGCAACAAGGAAGTGTCAGAGTCTTCTCCTCAGCAAAGCCTTGTTAAGCAACAGAAGTCCTAGGCTGTCTCTTTCTCAAAGGGCATCAAATAAATCCCCAAACACTGAACAGCTGCAGCTTAATCTTAAATGGCCATATGCTATTTAAAAAATAAGCCAAAATAAACAAAAATTCAAACCAAAAGCAGAACACCTAATAAATCACAAAGGCTGAGAGGATGGAAAGGGTAATTAATTTTATTTTAAATCTCTCAATAAACACTGATGCCTGTAAACTGTCACAACTGCTGCAGTGCACAGCCAGTGTGCAGGTATGTAACCAGTTACTATGGAAAGTTGTAGAAATTACTATTACATAAATTGCAGAGGACTGCGTCTATGGAGAAATTCTATTTAACCAGTCTGCTAGTATCCACTAAGGAAAAAAAAGGGAAGATTTAAGGCCTAAAGAAAGGAGGACTTGTCATATCTGCTTTACCAGATGCATAATAGTGGACAATAAACACGATTCTGCTGTGTCAGCTCTGTCACCAAAGGTTTTTCTTTAGAGAGGGAACAGGTAAACTTGAAAGAAAAATCCTGAATCCTTCTAATTTTAAAAGACTGCAAGCTTGTTGGGGATTTAAAAAAAAAAAATCTTTTCAAAGCTCTTCAAAGAGCCATGGAAATGAGATTTTGTTAAACACATGATTCTCAGCATCTTCTTATTTGTGCTACACAGCGTGTGTAGGGCAGAGATTTAAGGCGCTTTGCCTGTGAGTGGATGCAGCCTGCCACGAGCTGCAGCAGTGTGCACTCCCTGAACTGAAGTAACCCTGCACCGGCACAGATCCAGCCAGACATCTTAGGGGTTACTAGGATTCACATTGAAAGAGGAGAAACACTGACTCTCACTCTCTCTCACTAGCAAAAATAAAAATTTCCCAAGGCAGACGTCTCCACATGCCTAAATTCAGTCGGATAGTATATGGTTGGGATTGCATTGCCACAGGATTGAATAAGAGGAAGTTCTCTTATCTCCCTTGGTTAAGCAAAAAAAACAACATGTCTTTTTTGCTTTACAGAGAAAAGAGAAAAATAGCACACACACCACACGGCCTCTGCACTACTGTAAGGGAAAGAAGTTCCTGGTGTTTTGCAAGTCCTAGCAGTGTAAGAAAGGTTAATAGCGTTTACTGAACTTTTACTAGGGCCTAACTCTAGCATACCTGCACAGCACCAGAAAGGTGATTTCACTCTTTTCCTGTTTATTGCTCCATGACTAAAGGCTCAGAAAGGATAAGAGGTTTGGAGTCAGAAGCCATTTACCAATTCCCCTTTCCATTCACCTTGGCTAAGCATTCCAGTTTTTTGCAGATGTGCAGCACACATTAAGGGTACTGAAGCTTCCAGACACATTAGTCACTTCAGTGACTGATGTTGGTTTGCAGTCCAGGTGGCCAGGATATCCAGCAAGAAGAAAAGCCTCCACATGTTCTCCTGATGAAGGCGAGTCCATGGAACAGCATTTTGGAAGGCACAGTCCCCCCATCAGGCTGTCCTCTCATGCATGATGCCAGTCAGGCACCTGGGGCTTCCTGAATCTTAATCTACAGCTGAACTGCCTGTGATCCCTTAGATGCACACCAACTTCACTAGCTTAAGCAATAAAATACTAAGCAAATGATAACCCTACTATGGCATATACATATAAGCCAGTAAGGAAAATCACAACCACTCCCCCAATGCCTGAAACCCCAATATTCAGGAAAAGACTGGCCATGTCACAGATGATGAAAAGAAAGCAGGTACGGCAGCATTCAGTCACTTCATTGAATAAAAAGGCTGAGTGCAAGGTGGCAATTTTGGCATCTCAATAAGGTCACTGTGAAGCATCACCACCCTTGGGGATAGGAGCATGAGAAAACAAAAAAGTGAGTCCTAATGGAGGAGAGGTAGGACGCGTCTCTGGGTGACACCGTAGGGCATAGTCAACCTCTTACCTCTCACAGGATGCCCAGCAATGCAATGATGCCAAGTGGTGGTGCCACCTGGACAATGCCAGATGTACAAATGACCACATAGTGACACAGGAAGATGAGGAAAGAAGCGGTACCCTTGGGGAAGAAAGGCTACAGAGGCTGCAGTCGTGCCTTCCTCTTTTCGGAGAACATCAGGAAGAGATGACAACATATGTAACATATCTCACGACATAAGCACAGAGAAAAATGCTAAGGACAGCTTTCCCAGAAAAACAGGGTAGAAGAAGGAAGCAGAAAGGAGAATTTTAAATCACCCTTCTCCGCTTCAGAGAAAAGCACAAATAGTTCAGGCAAAAAAATGACACATAGTAGTGATCATGGGCAGAAAAAGAGGCTGAGCTACCACCAGAGCAGATCTTCAGCAGTGATGAAGATGCTAGCCCCTTCATTAAAAGGGCTGGAGGCCAGGGTGCTCTTCCCAGAGCCTGGATCACAAAACCTCCCACCAGCTGAAGTTTGCTGACCACAGAGGAGGAGTGGGCATGCACAGGCAGCAAGCAGCCAATGGCACAACTTCTGCCTATGCAAATCCAGGTTCCTAGATACCAGTTGCTGCTTTATGAGAGTCCAAAACAAGTCATCTTTTTCCCAGCCTTGTAAGAAGCCATTAACCCTTTGCATACACAGTAATGACAGTGGAGTTTCTGGGCAGTCACAGAGCACCCAAACAAATGCTGATACACAGCAAAAGAGCCAGAACCAGAGACAACATGTTCTGAGGAGCAAGCAGGGGCAACTTGTGCATGCACAGATACAAAGACAGCGTGCAAAGGGAGTTTGGTTACACCATGAGGCAGAGCCAACATATTGTTGGGATCAATCTGCCCCCCCTCCAACAAAAACAGCAGGAAAACATGAATTAGTCAACATTGCCACAAACCACCTCACCACCAGCTCTGCAATGAAGAAATCTCTCACGAGGTAAACCATCTGATTTCCTAAGTCAGCAGAGCCAGCATACTGGGCTTTTGATTTCCTCTCTCCCCTACCCCCACCCCAAAACACAATAATGCTTTAAAGCCCTCTTTCAAGTAGGGAAATACCCATCGTGTGTACAGGATGTGGGAGGCGAAAGGGATGCGGGTTAGCTGGAGGAGGTGCAGCAATGTGTCTCTGACTGCTGTGCCCTTTACGTCATACCAGGACGTGACCCAAAGCTCACAGTGGCAAACCATAGAATCAGAAACATTGAGGTTGGAAAAGGCCTCTAAGATCACCTGAGATCTCCAACCATTAACCTGTCACCAACAAGGCCACCTCCAAACCGTGTCTCTAAGAACCACATCTACATGTCTTTTAAATACCTCCAGGGTTGGCAACTCAACCACTTCCCTTGGCAGCCTATTCCAATACTTGGCAACCCTTTCAGCAAAGAAATTTCTCCTAATATCCAATCTAAGATCATGCATATCATTGTTGGATCTGGCTGTGGAGCATTCTACCCACCCCCCCCTTTAGCTGTCCTATCTCCCAGGAACACAGCCTCTTCTACAGGACACAGCTATAAAGGACGAAAGCAAAAAGTGTGAGACTACAGATCACAACAGATCTGCAAAATTTCTAAATGTAGCTCTAAGTTAATCCTGCCATTAAAAAAAATAAAACAAAACTATCTTCATCATTTTTGAATGTTCCAAAGAGGAGAAACTTGAAAGCTAGAGCCTAACACTGCAAAGGAGGCTCCAACATCTATACACCACTGATTTAGGGATTCCAGTCATGCCAGCTGGTGCTCATGGTTATAGAAGTTTACAGGTTCTTGTCATTAGGAGAAACCCTGAAAAAAACCCAAACTACCAAACTCTGTGTACAAGCTCCTCTAGCACACTTCTGTGTGCCGCAGACCACAGCTTTCATTCAATCCCAGCTTCCCTCTCCTCAAATATCTCTTATAGCACTCCAAATACGCACAGCTAATAACAACAGAAAGAACAGCAGAGCGAACAGCAGCACAGCCAGATGAACCAGGAGAAATTCTAACTTCTCCTGAGCTTCTGACCCGCTAGAACACAGAAAAAGGTGATGTAACTTAGCTGGAATAAATTTCCTTTACATCCTTTACTTTCTCTGTCTCCTTGGGCCTGTGAATGCCTTGAGAGATATGTAAAGTCTTCTGGAGCAGCATGTTCAGGTATCAGGTGGGTTGACCTCAAGGCCACCATCTTATAAATGCTACAATCCAAACCTCCAAGGTCAAATCCCTGCACTGAAAGATGTCCTTAAAAAGACATCTGAATATACCTATTTATTCATTACCTTGTTCTCTCTCTCTACTCGTATCTGGGTTTGGGAAGAAAAAAACCAGTTCAGTAGAAAGCACCCTCCTCCCTGTCCCATTAACCTGCTTTTAGTTCCCCAGGCTACCAGCACACAAAAAGAAACAGCAAACCAGTTGCGAATCATCCTCTCAGTGACTGCAAGAAGGGGGATGGGGGGATGGCATTTCTTCCTGCTGAAACCCAGCCCCACCAGTGCCAAACATTTGTGTTCCTTGTTAGCCGGCCAGCAAACAGATAAATGGAGCACGGCCACAAGCCAGCCTGGCTAGCCAGGCATCCTCACTAACACACCACAGAGCCAAAGGCTCGTCCCACCATCACACCATGTAGCCGCCCTGCGCCTTGGCTCATCGCTAATTCAGGGTTACGTTATTCCCATGAACTGCCGCTTGTGCTCCTGCATGGAAAGCCAACAAGGGAACATGCTAGCCTTCCGAAAAACCATACTCTCTGAGAAGGAGGGGATTAGGAGGGAACAATGTCGGAGTGTCTTCAGTGAGCTGGAAGCAATCCCAGCTTCAAGCTGCACAATGACATGCAGGAAGGAGTTTTGAAAGCTTCCCAGTCACAGAGGACCCCTGCGTGCCAGGCTCGGAGATGTCTGGACATAAGAATGGCCTTTACAGCATAAGGATGCAAGAGGACTACAGAGCCCCACATGCAGACCAGCCCTGGCCAAGCAGGGAATGGTGCCTCACGCTTAGCTCTTCCTTTCTTGGCATGAGTATCAATTGTGTAGCCCAGATCCTTGACCTTATTTAGGTCAGGGGCTTCAGCACAAAACAGTATTAGAAACACCAGACTTCTGTGGGAATGACAAAGTCTGCTTGTCCAAACACAGAGCTCTCAAAATATAGGAGCTGAAGTGTAAATGTATCTTGGAAAGGGATGACAGGAGATTGTGCTTGATGGGATGCACATAGTGGTGCAAAATTACGTCTCGTGCAGCTTTTGATATGATTTGCATGTTTTGTAACAAGCTCCAAGGCAAAGTCCCAACAAGCTCCAAGGCTAACAAGCTCTTAACAGACTACATGCAGGGCATGAAACAAGATTACGTGGGTGCACATGAAGATGTTCCCCATAGGTTCTCCCTGATGCCCTGGCATCTCCCTGATGCCCTGGCCAGTCACACATGCCTCCAGTTTGCCACTGATCTTCTCAAACTTGAACACCCCACAACCAGCGGAGAAAGGGTGAGGCTGGCAGTGCAGACACCCCCAGAGAACAGGAGCGAGAACATTGAATGCTGAGTCCTGGAGACAATTTTATTGGATTCAATAATGGACATAAAGCAACATAAAGAGGGCACCAGTGATTTTTTTCAGTGGTATTTACAACCTGCAAGTCTATAAAATCCATGGAGGAGAAATTATAAACCTTTTACAATGCTGATCCCACTCCTGTTTTCTTGATTATTCTGAGGATGAAGTAATCATTGCTCCATGGAAAGCATTCTAGATTATTTGAAGAGGTGTGCCTCACACACTTTGTTAGCACGACTGCCTCCTAAAGTTGTGCTATAAAAACAACCTATAAAAACAATAAAACCAGTAATTTAATACCTATGGACAATAACACAGTACTAAAATATATCTTGCCATTCATTGCCCCCATAAGGCAAAATGCCAGTATTGAAAACAGGATGTAAAAATAGGATGACAGGGAAACATGCAAAAAGTGTTTGACTGGGTGAAGCATTCAGGAGGATGAAAACAAGGGATAAGCAAACTGTCCAAAATTTAACCACCAATTCCATGGGAAAAAACTTCTAGATTTGACAGTGTTTCCAAGAGCATCTCAGTTTTGATGGGAGGTGAAACTTGAGCCAGGCACAGGGAATAATAAATATGGAAGCAACAATCTCTGTCCTTTTTGTGGATGGGGGATTCCTGCTGTTGTATGACCCTCACTCCTCAATAACATGAAATTGGCCTACAGCAGATAAATACACAAGGAAATCTTGTCTCCGGGAGAACTGAAGTTTTTAAACCATCATAGTTACATTCCTAGTGAAAAATACAGTTAGGTTCGAGTAAAAAGAGTACACACCCTTCATGCTGGTCTGGCTATAGACTCCAAAACAATCCTCCAAAACATCCCACTAAGCACTCAAAAACTGGGGCACTGGGAACCTTGTGTGGGCAGCTCAGGCTTTCTCCTACTAATACCAGGGCTCAGCCAAATCAAGTTGGCACTGATGACAAACGACACTGCCATGACAAAGCTGACATTCCTCCAGTACTTTCTATTTTTAAGAGATATTCTGAACAGCGTGCTGTGCTGAAAAGCTGCTAGACAAAAAGATTCTCCTGATATAAATTCAGTCTCTCCTCACAGAGCTGACATCTCCAGACACTATCTTCAGGAAGACAAGATGCATATGGAAGAGGAACCGTAAACTGTCAGTGCAGCATGCACAGCATAATCAGATAGGAGAAACATACTGAGCACTTGCACTGCCAAGTGCCTAAGGTACATACAAACTCATTTGAAACAGCTGCTCTGGGAAGTTAAAAATAATTCCACGTCCAACACACCGGGAAGTTAACAAGTTAGTTTTCTGCAGAGGTTTTAGGACCTCTGAGGAAAAGAAAGAGGAAACATAAATACTTTTTTCTTTTAAAGCAAAGGTACAAGAGCCTCTTCTAATTGCAAGAATTCCTAACACCCCCGACATAAAAGGCGAGGCTGTAGTTTTCAGGCAGCTTTTGCCTGAAACTTGATATATCTTAAAAGGTACTGATTTTCAAACTGCCTGGCAAGAGGCCTCAGCAGAGAAGGAAATGCTGCAGCACATCTTGGAGCAAGAAGATACCATTAGAATGATTTGGGGGAAATATCACAGATGATCCAAGGAAACTGAAGTCCTCAACCTTGAAGGTGAGAGATGATATCATTCAACCCTCGTGGTGAGAAAACAAAGGCTTAAGAAGCACTTGAGATAACTGGAAATGCTCAAGGTATGGCAAGACAAAAAGCCAAGTGAAACCAGTGAAAAAGCTTTAGATTCAGTAGGGGTGCAAAGAGGATATGGAAAGGGCAGGCCATGTTCAGGTTGCAAGAGCAAGCTTCAAAGATAAGGTCAAAGATAGAAGCAAGTTTATGACGCAAAATCCTTTCAACCTATGGATAACCAACATGCAGATATCTGCCCAGCTTCCTACTTTCAGTTTCTTTTTGCCAAATTTCAGTGCTCAGCTGGGCAATATAGGTCACCATCATCCTTGCCTACAGCTCCTCAAAAAATCTGCTGCTCACACACAATTAAAAAAAAATAAAGGAAAAAATGGATAGAGAAGCAAGTCAAACCACAGCCAAGACCAAGTGCCCTCAGTTTAAAATAGAAATGGGAAACACTACATGCTTGGAGCTGGCTTTTGCACAGCTTCCATCCAGCGGCAATGCTTTCAGAACTTTTACTGACAACAGCCCAGAGTCGCCATTGTTCAAATATCTATCTAGAGCTATATCCATGAGCTGATGACTGAAACTTCATCTCATCCTTTAAGCCATGGCCTCCTTTTGTTCAGTACTGCTTGGAACCAAAGAACTCGGAAGCAATTAAAACAAGGCATTGTGGAGTTTTTTTGGTAACCAATGGGTAATCTTCACCAAGAGATCCCTCTGGGATGTGCTGGAAGTACCTCTGTGCTATCGGCCAGCAGTACTAACCCCTTTGCCCCTGCCCAGGCCACATGCTGTTGATTGCTCAATGCCATGTTTTCAGGAGAACAGCCAGCACAGAGGGCAGTGGGCAGTGCTGGTAGTGTCCATTCAATATGAAAGGGGGCTGTAAACACAGTTAGAGATAAGGGAAAGAGCTGTACAAAGGACTAGCAGGAAGATATAGACAGACAGATAGCCAAAAATTGCACTGTCATTGCCAGAATTATAGGAAAACTTGGGCTGGTCAGAATAAAGGTTGCAAAGGGTAGTCAGGTACCACTACAGCATTTTCTTGACAATAAAATTTATTTTAGCTCTTAATTCAGTGGCAGCTCTGGTGTTTTGTGTATGGGGGCAGAACCTCTTGCAAACACAGTGTACTTCCTCTCCTGTGTATTGTGGTGCTGGTACATGCCTCACCACTACCAGCCCCACACATCACAAGAAGGGAACAACTCAAGGATTTCCCTAAGGTGATCCTTATGGAAAGGGACCCCATTGCCTCCAGTGGAAGAGCAACATCTGCCTGCGTTAGCTTAAGATGGGATTACCACAGGAAATTTCCTGCCCTATTAGAAAAGCAGACTGTTTTAAAACAAGTCATATGGATTGTTCCCAGCTAAGACTATCCTCCCTGACAGGGGTTCACACTATTCCACATTTCTGCCTGCTTAGAATGAGAAAAAAGAGGAGTAAGGTAGTCATTTTACATTCTACAGGCGGCAGGTCTGACAGCAAACCCGTAGAACTTGCCTTGCATGTATGAAAGAAAAACTGGCCTGACAGTTCATTTTTCAACACCAAATTAAGACCCGCTTTTGACACAACACCCTGCAATTCAGTGGCATTGAGACGGCACCACACTTGGTCTTATTTGTTTAAATACAGTAAATAAAGAAACCAAATATAAGGTCTCTAAGTTAACACCCAGCGTGTATCCAACAGCACACTGCTTCCAGTTTGGCAGAAAGGTGGCTAACCTTTACTCCAGCCAAGCCTGAGCAGGAGAGGGTGGGCACTGACCGGCAATTACCTCGAGCCAGCCTGGAGCAAGCTGAGCGCCTGTGCCTCTGCAGGGCTGTGACCAACAGAGCCACACAGAAGCGGAGGGGAACAGCGGAGCTATAAATATCAAGGAGTCGAAGGATAAGTCTGAAGGCAAAAGCAACAGCCTCTTTATTCTCCCCGCCTTGTGAAGCGGAGGGAACGGCGGTGCTGCAGGACTGGCGTGCAGCAAGCACAAGGCATTTAGGGCAGGGAGGCTGCCACTGCCTCACGCAGCCAAAGCAGAGTTGATCAATTAGCTGTTCAGTAACCCATTAAAAACCCGTTCAGCTGTGAATGGCTTGGACAGCTGTTGTAGCTAAATTTGCACAGGAGCTCGAGCACATTACCTGAAGCACCTATAAAAACAGGGGGAAAAATAGCCATGCAGAAGGAAAAGGAAATTTTCCAGTTCCTCCTCTTTATCTGTATCCGTAAGCCTACGATGAGAACTGCTCCCAGGTATAACCTTGCCCATTGGGATGTTCACCACGACGGGCATTACTGTGCTCTCCCCACAACTCCATGACAGACACAGGAACAGAACAGGCAGACAGACAGCCTGCATAGCCATGAGGCTCCCTTCCAGACGGCCTCAGTCAGAGGGATTCCAATCCACTCTGCACAAGCTGCATTGATTCCACTGCACTCACAGTGCACCCAGTAACCACAGTGTTCTCAGCCATCCTTAGCACACGTGACAGTACAATCCAAAATGTATTTTTCCATAGGAATTAATTGGTTTAGAATTATATTTTTATACACAGTTGGACTTCTAGAACATGCACACACATGGGGCACATGCAGGGTAAACTTATTTCTGTTACTCACTGGCCTCTAATAATTTTACCACAGGCACCGAAAATATCAGCTTGGTGCTGACACCGGGTTCTGTCCTGCACAAACCCCAGCAGCAGGGATGGAAAGGAGGTCAGCAGCACTGACCCTCCCCAATATTGACCAAGCAGTTTAAAGCACTCATGCCATTTGAAAGTGCCACATGATTAGGACATGGATATGCTGTATATGCCAGGGGTGAGATGAAATAGTTTATTAACAGAAAATATCCTTTTTTACCACCGCTATGTATTTTTCCAGTTCCTCCTCTTTATCCATATCCATAAGCCTACGGTGAGAACTGCTCCTTTCATATTTATCTACCACTGATACGATGCCCACCCTGGTCTCAGCACCTTGCAATCCATTGTGGAGCACCCAGGCCTGAGATGAGGGAAATGATCAACATGAGGAAGGAGGTCTCTGGTAGGTCTCAGGCTACCCCTCAGCAAAGCCATTATGCACTTTTATTCTCTGATAAATCAGTGGGGATCACCAGCTATTATTCAAACAAAGCACAGTGCCTCTGTAAAATAATAACCAAAAAAATCTGGAAGTGAAGAAGCTACTGAGTTCCTATTTTTAAGCACTGTTATTATTAATGTGCCACGGTTCTTGTCTCCATCACCACACCATATAATAGTGTTGAGAAATTACTGCAGCATATTGTAATTATTTCAGTAAGGACACTGTGCTTCCATCTGTCAGCTTACACTTACATCACAATGAAGAACAATGCAGCTTAAAAATAAGTTACATGCACACTGTAATCCATGACCTATCACCTCTTCTCTGCTCATCCAGCCAAATCTTGAAATCATGATTTGGGCAAGACTCCCAGAGAAACACTAATTAAAGACTAAAGAAGCAGGGTCGTCCTAACAATGAAGCTGTAGGAAACACACTGAAGCTCAACTCCATCAAGAACAATGCACCTAAATTTGAAAAAAACTGATTGTGCCCTAAATGTCCCCATTTAACACTGCTGGAGACCCATGTTCACAGTGAGCTGGACCAGAACTTGGTTGCAGAGACAGTGTTTTCCTCTAGTTAACAGCGACTGACCAAGCTGATGCTTGTACCTTAACAGGAACTTAGTAGTCCCTTGTTTCTCCTTTCCCAGTTAAGAAATGGGAATGGTCCTACTGCTCTTTTCAAAGACAAAGCTAGAAAACCACGCTTCCTGCAGCTGTACTCCAAGTTCCCAAACCACAGAAAAATCACAAAGCATTAAATATTTCTGTTTGGACAACAAAACCCAATGTGTAGGTACCTAGTCTGTCTCATACAGTCATGTGGCACAAGCTTTCTCAAAAGTCAAGCAGGATGAGGTTATAGTCCTATGGCCTCTGCTTGTGATTCAGGAACAGGAAGTACAACATCACTTAATAATTCACCCATTTATTACCATAAATCAGCCAACCCATTTAATCTTTGCCACATGGAATAAAGCAAACCTTGCAGGATCTGCAGAAATAAGCTGGCAGCTCTGGTTTACCAAAATACCTGCGATCTGTGACATGAATCCAGTGACACAAAATACAAAATAGTGTACAAAATAGTCAAGCAGCCATGGATTGAAATTATGTGGCCATTAAGTGCTGCCAGATGTATCAATTAGACATGTTGGGAGAAAAAAATAATATATGAACCAACTTTTTCCCCACTAATCTGTTTCATTTTAGTCAAGCTTTTTGGCACAAGTAAAAGTGGTAGGGCATGGTTATAATTTTAAAAAGGAGAAAAATAATGTTTATTTTACATGGATAAACCAGTCCTTAACTATACTATTTTTCCAGCCACATTCTCAACTTCAAAGCAGATAAAAATGACTGGTTAGCTAGAGCTCTTGAATGTTCAGGAAATATGCTGAAACTGCAGTTGAGTGAAGTTAAAACAATACCCAGATCTCCATTAAAACAGAAAATCCCTGGAAAGGCTACTCAGGGGTTATTTCAAGGGTCTGTCTTACATTCCTATGTCATGTCTGAGGAAGGAAAGCTGTGGGGGCTGTGGCAACAGAGACCAAGCAGGATCAAACAGCTCAGTGTATTCACCTCTGAGGTCTCCTGCAGAGCACGTGGCTCCAGATGCCTTCTCCAAGTGTCTGGACACAGGGATGGCATACACCCTTCATGGTCTTGCTGCAAGTCCACCCACTGCTTTTGATCTCTCCTGCAAAGACCCAGGAGCTGCAAAGTATTTTGAACAAGCAGTCCGCCTCCTGCCAGAGGAGCAGGTGATGCCCTTGTAGAGCGGCTCAGTACTGCATCCATACAAAGCAGAAGTTTGGAAATGTAATTTAATTAACGTATTATTTTATTACATCGAAACCAACATCACCTGTTCCCCCAGCAGCAATCCTGAAAGGGGCTGGAACCCCTATCCAAGACAGGAGCAGTACCTCAGAGGAGCCCTAACCCCCAGGGAGATGGCAGTGCTCTTCAGCATTAAGCTTGGCAGCCTTCATATGATTTTACACAGACAAAGGAGTGGGCCAAATCCTGAACAGGAGTAAATCAGTCCAGTTTCATTTCACAGGAAAACCACATAACTCAGGGTCTGACCTGCTGCTTTCCCATGCCAGATGGTACGTAGAAAGCAGTTCAAGGTTCCCACTAGTCTCCAGTAAGTGAAATATTGTTGGTCTCATGCAGGTGGAGGCCAAAAAAAACCAACAAAAAAGTCGACCTCCAAAACAACAGCTCTTCCATCACCCCATTTTTTTTGTCCTCTGAGGTATCAGAAAGTGCAAATTACTGGTGGCTTTACATGCATCATTTTTTCTACTGCTCATTAAAATCCCTTTGTGAAGTGCACATAGATGATATCATCTAACAATTCCTTTTTTCTCAAGTTTTCTCTGAAGTTGCAGGAGGCAGGATTTCCTCTCTATTACATAAGGAGAAGAGGGTGTATTTGTTCTTTTGCTGTTTAAGACTTATTAGCATGGTCAGGTTACTCGAGCCAGGCCCTCTTTCCTGATCTTTTCTTGCAGGGGAATTATTCTTGGCAAGGTTCCAGCCTAACTCAATGGAGGGAAAACCAAGTAGCTTTACAAAGCAAGAGATATAAAACAGATGCACCTCAGGGCTTTGCCT
This sequence comes from Erpornis zantholeuca, assembly GCA_013400515.1. Lineage (NCBI taxonomy): Eukaryota > Metazoa > Chordata > Aves > Passeriformes > Timaliidae > Erpornis > Erpornis zantholeuca. Next base: position 116,578 of record VZTN01011710.1, read on the forward strand.
AACCACTGAGAGCTTCAGCAACAGTGTAGAAACAACAAATACAAGCTGGTGATGAGCCTCTGAAGCATGAAAGTACAACCATCACTACTACCATGATAAATTACTACGATGTCTCTTCCATGGGGGTGCAATCATCTTCCATCATCTTGACAGGACACACAACTACAAGCCTGGAGGCAAGGTACCACACCATACCCCTTCCAAAGCAAAGTAACAAGCCCCAGTAGTAAGGAACTGCCCCTTGTAAAACCCCACCTCTCAGCCCAGACTAAGATACTGGAGGGGAAAGTAAAAGCCCCACCCTGTTATTTAGTGTAGGGAAGCAATGGGAAAGTCATTCTCTTTCCTTCCACACCTAGCACAGGGACCTGAACAAGATTAAGTTTTCCTCATATCTTTATAGGAAGAGGCTGTTTCAGAGGGTGGCTCAGAAACTTCTCTTTTTATTAGATGACGAGAGGATGTGCTCAAGGTGACCTAGGGTAGGTAAGGCTAAGAAGAGGAACTTTCAAGTATGGTGGTACAGCAAGTGCTACCCAGAGCTTACCTGTCCATCCACTGCCTCCCAGGAAGCAATTTTGGGCTGTTTACCTACTGTTCCCCCAGCTGGAGCACTGATTTTAGTCTCAGACACAGAAATTAATTTCTTGCCTTTGAGAGACCTCTACACTTCTGTCTAACCAAACTGAAAACAGCTAACCAGTTACAAACATTGAGAAGAAAGAAGGACTGACATGTTCCTTCAAGGCTTACTGTATCCATGCCAAGAAAAAAAAAACAACACCAGTGCTAAATACAAACATTATATTGATATTTGTATTTGTTACTCTACAGGCATGCAAGTAATAACTTTTTTATAGTGAAAAGAGTCCATCATTGGAACAACCTCCCAGGGATGCAGACAAGCCACACTACTGGAAGTTTTTAAAGTGTGATGGGACATGGCAATAATTTCATCCAGGCTCCCCTTCCCAGGAAAGGCTGGATCAGATGATATTCTGAGGTCACTTTCAATCTGGGCTCTTCTGTGGTTCTGCAGTTTTTGCGACAAGTGTTAAAGCTTTATTAGTTATACCTTTTCCATCAAGAAGATGTAACTGCACCAAGAAGCTGACCAAAGAAAGCAGCAGAAGGAAACACCAGCTTGAACTGCTTCACGTCTGAAAGGAAACAGAGCTGGGCTCTGTGGACCTTTGGGCCCACCATTGTCCTGACTCACAGTCCCGCTCCTGTAGACAGAGTGTAAGTTCAGGCCTTCAAACCCTCTATCAGTTTTCATTCAGTCAACTGTGTGCTTACAATGAAAAAGAATAGTTAAGAGGTCTCCACAAAGTTACTGCTCAGTATTATAAAGCATCATGAAAAACAGTTGGAAAACCTCCACTGAAAACCATGCTGTGGAAGTGCTCTTGGGTACTTGCAAACTTCTAAGCCCACAGCCAGACCGGAGTTTGCACCTTTACGATGCCCTGTGTGTCAGTAGGTGGTGCACATGCCTTCCCCACACTGCTTCATGGGGTCACCCAGCTGCCACCCTGACAGCCAAAGTGATCACAGGGTGTCACGGGAGCCACAAACTCAGTTTAGGGCAAGGAGGGACAGGCCTGAGGCAGGTATGGATGAGGAGTGGCAAAAGCAACCCCTCTATGGACTTGGAGTCTGGGACAGTTTTGGGGTATTTCCACTGACATTGGCCAGAGGAAACACCCCCGGGGCTGGAAACATGGTGCTGCTTATATTCTCCACAAAAACACTTGTTGCCTTTGACCTGAACTTGCCCTTTTGATCATGCTGCTCTTACTCTGTATTATTCTATTTTCTTTGATGAGCAGTTGGTTCCTTAATCCCCTCCCTGAGAATGAGGATATGGAGGTTAGATGGAGCAGATGACCTGCATCCCCAGAGATGGGGATACCAACTCTGACTCTGTCAATAAATCCCAGATTTTCTGAGCAACACCTGCACAAAACACCGCAGGTTCAGGCAAATTCACCCCAGACTTGATACTTCAATCCAATTACGTGTCATGGTCGCCTCCTCGTTCATCATGTTAAGCTCCTCTAAAATTACCCTCTAGTGCTCTGAATGAACACACCTCGCTCCTTCACTTCAAACACTGTGATAAACATAGATCCTTGTAATATGAGAAAAGAAGGTGAGGACCTTGCTGTATTTCATTATTTTTGCACTACAGCAATGAATTTCAAAATAGCTTAGCAGTAGTAGTCATGCTTACTGATTTAGTGTACATTTCCTTCACTGCTCTTCAGAAATTTAGCACTTCTGGGAACAGGCGTGAAGACTTTGATTTAGGTTTTTTTTTTTTCTCTCTCCTCCCTTCAGCAGGTTACAATATGACATTTTCTTGTTTTTTCTTTGGCTTGAATGAAGGTCTGGCCCTCTTTCCCTCCTGCACAACTGTTCCCTCAATGCAAAGGGCTGGAAGACAGGAGGAGCTTAGTCTTCTAGCCTCACCTGAAAATGAGCAGTACTTTTCCCTGTTTTTAACACTTGAAAGAACAAGCCCAAGGGGGTTTAAACCTCCTTGCTGTGAATGGTTCATTAAAAAAACCAAAATAACAAACCCCAAAGCAAGGCCCAAAGCCTTTTAACTGGCATAAAAATCCCCAATACATCAAATGAAGATTCTTTACTGCTCTTTACATAGTTTTAGAACCCTTCTTGACTTGCTGTGCTTTATTTCTGGACCCAAAAGGTAAGTGAGGCAACTCCTCCAACTCTAAGGACTGCAACAGGACAGTAGTCCAGCTCCTGAGAGCCTCCTGGACTACCTGAGTGCACCCCTGACTATAGGGGGCCAGCATGAAGGAGCACACTTACTCACGTACATAAGGGAAGCTGTGCACAAAGCGCACCAGCAAGCAGGTGCCCACTAGTACAGCTCGTGAGAGCACCTGCTGTCAGGCCAAACAGCCTTCAGATCCTCCTCCAGCTTGGGTCACAGCCAGAGACTTGAGCAACACACGTGGGACACCCACAGAGCACCTTGAAAACACACCCCGTGGATTTTGTGAGGCTGAAGTGCCGGTGAGCTCCATGCAGTGGTACAGTCTTGCTTGGAGAAGCAGGAGGTGAACTTCTCCAGCTGACTGTCTACTGAAGTTGATTTACCTGGGCAAAGATTAGTTTGCAAGGCATTTTATCCGTTCCCAGGGTACACGACTGGAGCTGGGAGGGAGACCACAGAGCTCACAAAGCAGAATGAAGGCAGTTTCTGGCCTCAGCTGAGGCTGCTTTACAGCTGCAAAGCTCCACTGACCCCACCAATGCTCTCACAAAGCAAGAGGAAATTTCTCCCTGAGTTGCTGAGTATGGCTTTTCCCAACGTATATCTTTTTCCTGCATAGTTGCTTTTTTCTGCTCCCATGTTTATTTTCCCAGGAAAGTTCTGCAGGCTTGTCTGTGGATGCACATTGCTCTCATTTCTTTCCAGCTTCTCACATTATCACAAATTGGATCAAGTACAGAAAACAATTGCAGCATACTCACCCTGTGTGATTGATGACACAGATATGTGCAATAAAACAGAACAAAAACAAGTACTTCTATCAGGCTCCTTGTGAAACTTCAGAGTATCCAGGAGACCTTTCACAGCACCCAGCACAACTGAGTGTCTGTTGGCTAAGCTGGAGAAAAACTAAGCACCATGCAGTCTAAGGGCAAAAATAAAACAAACTGCTAGGGCCACACTCTGCATACACAGTGGCCAGCTTGGGCTAAAGTAGCTTTATTTTATAAACCACTGTCTCTGTAATAGGTGGGCTGTCTTATTTGGAACTTTTCCCCCCAAGTGCTGAAGATGCAGAAGTGATAGACGGTTAACACTTTACTGGATGAGGTGCTTAAAAATCCCATATATAGCTATATATAAAATGTATAAATAAAAATAAATCACCATTTTTTCTTCCAAAACTGGATTATTAGAATAATTCTGAGACTAGTGATAATCTGAGTTTCTTTTGCCAGCAGCTCCAGTCCAGCCAACCAGCTGCTTATAAAAAAATAAAAAATAAAAAGGGGGTAAAAAAAAGAGAGAGTGGAAACAAAGGGAGAAGCACAGGATACCTGAACTAGTGAAGCAGGATACTGACAGATGTTAGGCTGAAGCCATAAGCGTAACATCTCAATAACCCTGCTGGCCTGTCATCTTCATTTTGGGTATCAAACAGTGGTGGCTGCAAGATGACAGATGTTTCCTATGCAGGAGCATGAGGCTCCCAAGCAGTGCACAGTAGAGGTATCCCTGGCCACAAATACTGTACTGCAGCACAGGATTTCGTATCGCTGTCACCATCCTGCTCACACGCCTGACCTCTGCAACCACACCGACAAGAGCTGTTATTCAGCATATTATTGGAAAAGGACAGAGATAACAGTTCATCAGCACTTCCCCTCCACACAACACCCCTTTCACAGAAGCCCAAGAGTCCCCTGCCCCTATTCATTTCCTGCTGGAAGTCTGAATGGCAGCCAGAGAGAAAAGTTACTTTACCACTGTTGTAAACTAAATGCCAGATCAGCTGGTACAGATTTGACACATGAAAAGGAAAGGGCTAGATGCTTATTGCATTCTTACATTCCTGTGTCAAGCAGAAAGTTTAGTAAGACAGACATCCCCAGCACTCTTGCTCAATTACAGACAAAAAACAAAACCCAAACTCTCAGCTTTTCATTAATACCTGAAGTACCATCCTGTTGGGCACACCACCAAGTGACCTTGCTCTGTGCCCACAAGCTCAGTGCAGTCAGGGCACAAGGACAGCACAGCCTTCCCAGGCAGGTGTTCCATGTCTTGCATCCCCAAGGATGAGCAGTCCCTCCAGCTCAGCAGATGCCCCATGACCACTCATTAACAAGTTGTGTCACCCTTGCAGGATGAGCTGTGGTATTCCACGCCTGTTACACAGCCCTTCCCCTGCTACTGCCCCCCAGCTTCTGGCAGGAAAGGCAGGTCTCCATGACTTGTTCAAAAGGCTCTTAATGGAGAAACAATCCTTGACCAACCATTAACAGGCCTAAGGTGACTGACTGTAACAGCCCAGCCTTCCCTGCACAGATGTGTGTACACACACACCTCCTCAGGAGCTGCACTGCCTACTGAGGGTTATAGCAGCTTTATCGAGGGACAGTCACTACAGTCCCAGCGTTATGACTCAAACAGGATTTCATGCAAGAAGGGGGAAAGATTTAGTAATCCTGGGAAGAAGTGAGTCCCACTAGGATCACAACAAGACTCTACAGTACCCAAACCTCAACAGTATGAGCCTACAATGCTGCAGGTCAGGTGCTGCCTCTTACCTGTTCTCCAGCAGCGTCATGCACACAACCTCCCGCACGCCTGGGTTGTTGGCCTTCTCAGTGGAGCAGCTCTGCAGGTTCCACGTAGCCACCCTTAAGACAGGTCTGCCATCTCTCACCCCCCCAAACATCTCCACCGAGGGGCGAGTGGATATGATCTGGGTTGGACCCCCGAGAGGAAAGTCCAAGTCCTCGCTCTGGAGGCTTAGAGAGGTGGGGCTGGGGTGAGGCTTGGCCATGAAGTTGAGGCCACCATTAGTGTTTGTTGAAGGGGGTCTGGAGCGCTCTGCAAAAATCTGGTGCCTGATTTTATCCAGAAAGGAGGAATTGATGCAGTCCATCCTCACCAGGTCCTCGATACTTTTGAAGGGCCCATGCTCTTTACGGTAGTCCACAATGCTGTTGGCAATCTTCTCAGTGATGCCGCGGATGCTCATGAGCTGTGCCGGGGTGGCGGTATTGATGTTGATCTTGGTGGCGGACAGGTGGTGCTCAGAGGCCGGGTCCTTGCGCAGGGAGCTGGGCGAGTGCTGCGCCGAGCTGCCCTTGCTGCTCACGCAGATCTCGAACTTCACCTGCTCCAGCTTGGCCGCCCCCACCCCGCTCACCAGCGCCAGGTCCTCCACTTTCTTGAAGCCACCGATGTACTCGCGGTACTCCACGATGTTCTGGGCCACCACCCGGGTGACCCCGGGCAGGGTCATCAGCTCCTCCTCCGTGGCCGTGTTGATGTTGAGCCTCTCCTGGTTGACGAGGATGTTGCTGAAGTTGCACGCCGCGCTGAACTTGCGGCTGTGGCACAGGTCGGCCGGGTCGCGGGGGATGGAGCGGTGGCAGCCCAGGCTGCCCCCCATCTCACCGCCGCCACGGGCCGCTGCCGGAGCCGGGGGAGCGGGCGCGGGGCGCT